>JAWWEN010052641.1:0-10278 GCA_035582955.1 Sycophila texana | reverse complement strand
CCAAAGCAAGACAACTGATAGACTTTAGTAGCTAGACTACTTCAAGACAACTACCAGACTAATTTTTTTTACACGGGAAATTATATAGGAAAATTCTCGCGCAACAAACATACCATTTAAGTGTACACAATAAAAAAAATTTAAATACAATTTTGTATGCCCACTTAAAATCATGTTAGCATTGTTGAATACGTATCATTAATCGAAACAGTAAGGATATGCTACAGATTACTTTTAGAAGATATAAAAGAAAAACATTTATAACGATAACAATTATAAGTAGCTTAGTATTGTTGAAAGAAAAAGGAAATTATGATAAATGCGCGAAGCGTGGAAGATTAACTTAGGAAATAAAAAAGAAAGAAGAAGAAAGATTTATTATGGAAAAGAATGCGGTATGTTAGTCCGTAAGAATTCTAAAAAAAAATTAATAATGACAGAATTCAATTGTACGATATCGTACAATATTTCAATATTGAAATCACTATTACCTGTTTATGCAGTACTACTTTATCGCTATAAAGACCTGCAATGATCTTTAAGAGTTTTAATTTAGTTATACCCTATTATTTAACTTCTAAACGTTTTATATAAAACTTTTTCTCTGCAAGTATTTCAAACATGATTCCCATAATTGCGGCCAGGGCGCCCCAAGAAACATAAACTTATTTATACTTGAAAAACCGCCCTTATAAGAATGTACCCGTGGAAACTATAGTATATACGACAAACTTAAGTTAAACGCACTGAGAGAATTAAATTGGACATTACCGCGGTATTGTCGAAGAAAAAAGCGGGGCTGCGGCGGAAGTTTTTTCCGTGAAAGAAGAAAAGCATTAGGGGCGGTAAAAGCGTAAAGGAAACGAGCAGATCTCGGCTCGCCTTTCACCGGCTGACCTCGACAACGAGGGAGGAGGAAGACTGGAGGAAGAGGGATCTTTCGTACCACGAGCGCGTACGAGTCGTTCGCCCTTTCGTAAGGTATATATAGCGGAGTCCGAATGCGAAGTGCAGATTTCCTGAAACCGCAAAACTCACTTTAGTGTTACGGCTCGCGGGGCAGTTCGACATTTAAGAAGCCGCGTAAACTAAGTTCGCCCGCGATGTAATGACGGCCTCTTAAAGCCGCAACAATCACAGCCATCTATCCGCTACTCATATACGCTTCTTTTGAGATCACTTTTATTTCTCAGTGTAGAGAGGTATAACTTTATTTAGTTGCGACTAATTTTGACGATGGTCGGTGGTTTTATTACAAACTGAGCTGTTTTGTTAAAAATATTGACAATTTACTATGGACAAGATTTTTCATTTAACGATTTAATTATATAAGCTGCGTTTCAACTTTTATTGAGATTAGAGAGTGATCACTATTTTGAATTTTTTTATCGTTGTGATACATTTTTTGAGATTAGAAAATCTATCATAACGGCATTTACTTTTTTAACACACTTATTTTATTTAAAAAAAAAAAATGAAATTTAATTTTCTTTAATGCAAAATGCGTAATACAAAAAGCAAATGACTTATTTATAGGTAAAATAAATTGCAGAATATAAAACTTAAAGTTTATTTCATTGATTTATGAATGAAATTATGAAACAAACAAAAATCAAATAAAAGGGAAATACTAAATATGCATCAGTTTGTTTTAAATTTTGGACCGGAAATGTATTTTTTAACCAATGCCATCATTTTTTAATAGAGAGGATTCGATTACAATAAAGTATTGTTTTATTTTATTTTATTCTAATTTAAAAGAAACTGCCAATTGCTTTAGCCCTATACTTCAAAGTGAAAAATATTCACTACAAAAATTTTATGAAAGAAGTAAAATTTATAAAAATTTTAAATGTAGCTAAATAAATTACGTAATTTTTAAAACATTTTCAATTTTTATTATCTTCAAAACGATTTTTAATTTACAGTAATTAAATATATAAAAAGTAATGTACGTTATTTTTAATAAATGTAAAAATTTGTCTTTAAAACGAATTCAATTTGCTCCACGAGATATGAACAAAAATAAGATAAACATCGTGACAAAAAAGTTTTTAATTTAAAGTCTTATATCAAAAAAAAGGTGCAAGCTTTCAAAAAGCTCACGTGCGAGATTCATAACGCATATGAGGGTGTCCGATTTTCTCGTCACTTTCCTCACAGTCCGAGGAAAGGGGATTCAGATAGCCGCGCGAGTATATTTGTCATGCGCTCGACGCGCGCCTCTGGTAATATTACACTTAGAATTTCATTCGGGTCCAGTCAGGAAGCGTGTCCGGCGGACGCGAATGCGCCTCCCTCCTGGCTTTATTCGCGTCGTTGAGCGAGAAGTGAAAATTCCTTGAAAAAGTTGCTTCGAAGAATGACTGAAAGATTCTTCTCTGAATGGGGAAAATTTTAGGTGTAATGCACAATGTGCGCACTACTCCAAGTTTCTTCCTATATCTCTGAAATGTGTACGAAATTTTTTGATTAATTTGTTACGTATAGAACAATAGAATAAAGTAAAATAGATTTTTATTGTGAAATGCGGTATATTAAAAAAAATTTATAATATCGCTTATAAATAGCAAGCGAACCGTATAGTATCGCAGCCATTGTTAAGTATAAAGAAAAAGTACGTGCAATATTGTGAATATTGCATTTATTTGTGTTTCGTGCACACTTTATATGACTTTTTGAAAGACAAATTCCTTTGGCGTTGCTTGAAAAAACTATACCCATCTAAATAGCTAGATAATAAAAAAATAATTTAAGATTCCATTGTAAATTTCCAGTGAAATGTTTGAGACTATTCATAAAATATTTCAATAGAAAAAAAGTCTGCCGAAGTCTTAAAGTGCCTTTTCCAGAAAATATATCAGTGCGGAGTTCCGGCTATCAGAGAAATATTTTATCGACCGCCTAAAACAGACACCATTTTTCACCGATATTTAACGTAATAAATTTTTAAAAAGCAAAAATTACAATATATTATGCAAAGAATTCAAAATCGTCGATATGACTATATAAAAGTAAGAGAAACGGGAGTCATGAAGATACCTATAATAATAATAATATATCTCCTCGTATAAATCTTATAATAATATACTTCGTAAGCGTTCCATTCACGAGATTATTTACACACATTTTACTGCGTAAAACGGCTATTTTGACCCCACCGCAGCTTTCCAAGGCTTACCATCTCAGCGCTAATGAGATTGGTTATCAGAAAAATTTATGACTCTCCATTACGGCGGCAACTGGTCAATAATAATCTTCCCCCGGCTGCTTGCGGGCGTCATCCCCGACGTTTATTCGCGCGGATAAGGAAAAAACAGGCGCGGCTTTGTTAGGCTCCGGCCAAAGTCCCATCGATTCATAAATCTCATCCCTTGCGTTCGCGATGAAATCAATCAGCGGAAGCCTCGCGCAAAAAAAAAGCCAAAGCCTGAACAAAGAGCTTCGGTGCGGGAAAAATCTCGGTTTGCAGAAAACGAAGATATATCCGCCGGGTAAACAGTCGCCGCTCGTTTAAGGAGCGACAGGCTCGAGTCCGGGATTAGGCAGCTGTTTGTTATCGACATACACATTCTTGCCAGATGTCCTCCCACCTACAGTGAATCCAGTGTGGGGGTTTCTTTCGTGTCGCGGAGGAATATTATATTTCACGCCTCGCCTATTTTTCGCTGCTTCTGCATTTGATGGCAATTTACCTCAGTTTTAAATAATAGTTATAAGAGCAAAAATTTTATTTTAAAATTTTATAAAGGTATTTTTTGTAAATAAGAAAAATCAGTATTATATAGAATGATACGATGCAGTTAAACAATTATAATATTTAATAAAATGTTATTGGTTAAAAATCGTACGTAAGTAAGTTATTAAACAATCTTATATGCTAGACAGACTGAGGCACACTTCAATAGATTTGACACATGCAATTTATGTAAGGGAAAATACGTCAGTTTATTGTCTATCATTAATTTATTTATTAACGGGAATAATCCCTTTGAATAATTGAAAGTAAAAAACGCCGATTTTAATGATTACAAAAAATATCGCATTTCTAGAGTCGGAAAAAGATATTTTTTGTAAAACAACATTTGTTGATGTATATTTATCTGAAATAAATTCTTGTAGAAAATTTTTGAAATTTTCAAGAAGATTCAATTTTACTTTTGTTTTAATCTTTATTTTATCTTTTCCTTTTTTCGAAATGTCCGTCTGTGATCGTTTCCTCAAATAGTTTAGTAATTTTTAGTAGACGATTTGTAATTTTTACTAAAACATTTCTCTCAGTGCGTAAAAGTCGCTAATACTTATATTTAACGACATTAAATAAATCAATGATAAAAAAAAATAAAAAACAAAGATTATATGCGTTACTTTTGTTATTTAAGTATATATAATGTTATTATAATCAGAAAAATGTTAATTTTTTTAACCGTACCACTGACTATATAGTCTCGTGCAACCCTCCATTAGTAAGGAGCAGTAAAAGCTTCAAAATGTCTTGGCTAATTTCAAAACCTATTTTGTAACATATAACAAGGTTGATTATATTCTTAAGGTGAATCGTTACCTTCGCAAAAATTCAGCGACCAAGTCAATACGAAAAAAAAAAATGAAAACTTAGTAGTTCTCCCTTCTCCGACGAGCGCGACTAAACTCGCATTTCCGTGGAAGTCGGTCGGCCGGTTCAATTTAAGCAAGATCCTCGCGCTTATATCGATTTCAAGGAGGCGTCCGCGCGCGTTTGAGTCTCGTTTTACTCCCCGCGGTGAAACGCGTTCGCCGGATCAAAAACTCGTTATTTCGCTCTCTCGTCAATCGTTCGTCCCCCGGTTTGTAAGACGAGGCGACGCGGAAATTTCTCGTTTTACCGCCGAGTGCTATTTTGGATTACCGGCGGCTCCTTGGCCGCTCTCGCAATTTTTCGCGGGGGCGTCGCCTGCCCGGAACGACAGAATTGCATTCGAGACGGTGAGCTATGCCATTTGTCAGGCGGACCTCGGGACTGCGTTTTTCTTTTCTTACTCGGCGACGTTTTTCTTTCAGTTTTGAATAAGTGGCCCTTGGTGCTACTCGAACGGGGTTGAAATACTTTCTCTTTGAGGCCTAGACTGGAGAGCTAAGCGAAAACGAATTTTTCGACGCTATCGCAGTCAGGTTGACAAATGCGCGCGTGGGATTTTGTTTTTGTTAGCGTTTTAACCCTTGAAAGCTTGCACAGCCGCGCGCCTCGTAAATTACTGTCTAACTTGTGGTTGTTTTTAGGATAAGATGCCTGGTATATAGCCTGGCAAATAGATGTAAATTTTCTACTTCATGACCTTCTCCCGTTCTTGTTTAATCTAAATTTTAGATGTTTTTACGCGGTAAACTTGATGGCGCAGGCAAAATTTAAAAACACATCTTCTTCAATTTAGAAAAATATGTCTTTTATTATGTTTTTTAAAAGACCTTCTAAACAGTATATGTCTACATACATCTCTTGTTTCGAAAAGTATAAGCTTTTGGTGCCTTTTTGGTGGACTATAAACCAGAAATTTGTTAGTACATCATTACCGTAGCAGGGTGTATGCAGGATTCGTAAATTAAGCATACACTGTGCGCAGTCCATTCTCTAATTATCACGTTCTCACCAGATTCTCAGTTAATTTCTGGTAAATAATAAATCAGAATTGAGGGGCCAGCAGCCAGGTCAGTTAATTATCAAAAGATAGTTAATTTTTAACCGCATTAAATAGAAATTGCGGTTGAAATAAAAAGAAAACATTTTAAAATCTCGGCAAATCTCGGAAGAAACGGCGATAATTTAGTAATTTCATTTACGAGCGCAATAACTTGAAAAACTAACCAGACCGTCGTCCGTAAACAAACGTTGGAAGGGCAGGTATCGTGGATTTCAAGAGAAGCTTCGAAAGTAGTTTCTTTACTCGAGTGCGCGGGCTTCTTTGAAATTCAGTCGACGATTTGCCGGGGTGCACTCTAATTTTCATGAGCGGCGAAAGGAAGAGGGAGGGTAGCGAGAGGGCCGGAGGGGGTCGCTTGCCATGTATATGCACGTGCCGCTCGTTCGTTTGTCGAAGCGAGCCAAAAGTTAATGAACTCTTCACTTTGTTCAATCCTGGTGGTGAAACTTCCCCTGAACCATGCTCCTTTCTCTCTTAAGGGTACAATCGAATTCTATCGATTTCTAAACGCTTCGACTGCGACTTAACGAGAATTGATTGCTTCGTGAAATGTAAAAAGTTTTATACATCGAATTTTTCCCTGAACTTTATTTTTTTCGGTGATTTATGGGATTCTCTTATTATTTGCCGTTTGACATTTGGTTGTTGGTTAAATTTTTCTCTTCTTTTTTTCCGTGTTTTTTCTTTCCGAGGGAGAACTCACCTGTTCATTCTCAAATGTACTTATTAGGTGAGAGGGGAAATAAAATCGGATTATAAACCCATTTTTCGTATGGTGTAAAAGTTATTTTTGTTTACCTCAAACAAGCTTAAATTTACAATTCGATTGCCTTATTATGTCTGAAAATGTATGACCCTGTCAGCGGATCAAGTTAAAGGGAAATTGGCTCAACAATTTCCATAAATTCGGCAAAATCTATATATCATCCAGCACTTAATCCTGTCAAAAACATACGTGAAGATTAAAGGAAAACACTTAACAACCAAGTTTAATAAAAGGAAAATATGCGCGTCGTCGATGTCACCCTATACCACGAGGTTGAAGTCCTCTTATTTACCAAAATCGAGACTTTCGTCTTTCTCTATCTCTCACTCGCCCATACTTACTTACAGGGAGAAATTGTATATAGTTAAATTTTACTATATTACTATTATATTACATACTGTATGATTATACACTTTCAGGTGATAACTGTGACTTTTATTTACTGAGTGAAAATTTTATCACTTGAGGGTTATAGTTCTCTTCTTCTCTTATTCCTTTGGCGGCAGCAACATACTTTGATATAAGGAATATGCAAAAAAATCTCGAATACGAACGAGAATTTCGGATTTTTTCGGGAATCTCGATCTTCACGAAACTCTCGATTAAAAATTACAAAAAAAAAAAAAAAAAGATTATTTTGCAAGAAATTACTACGCACCGAAGAAATAACTTATCTCCACAAAAATATTTTTATTTAAATAAATTATGCTTTGTTTTTAAATAAGGTTTTATAATATTAAAACAAATTTCAAAGTTATTAAAAATCTGCATTTTGTCTTTAAAATTTTCGGGACAAATCGGGATTTCGTTTCATCTCGTTAAAATTTTTCGAGACGAATTCCGTGTAGGTTTCTATGCAATCTATTAAAAATTATCATATTCTCAAGTAAAATTTCATAAAATAACGATTGTTACCATACTTAATGTATTTTTTCTACTAAAATATTGTACATTGTAAACAGTAAAAATTCGTACAAATTTGGTAAAAAATGTAGTTTTGTCAGTCCGTGTCGAAGTTACCAAACTTTAATGTAAATTTTCGTACACATATAGTAAAATTTACTTCACTATGTAGTACTCCAACGTATAACTACTCCGTACGTGAGATCGTCGAGTACGAATGAGAAAATTCCTGGTACAAAATTCTTGAAAAAAACGAGGTGTGGGCATGAATAATGGACAGTCGATGGGCGTCGATGCGAGAACCAGTCTGCGCGGGGTGACGGCTAACGAGCGAATTTCGAGTGCTCGTCCCGGGCGAATGCGTCGGGAGCTTTCGACTGAATCAGCGCGCGACCGCCGCGTTTACGGTGCGCCACTTGGCGCTCGATGAATCGCTCGTGATTTCGCGAGCTGCGCGACCGTAAGAAACGTTTGGTTTCGCCGTAATTGCGAAAGCTCCGAGTGCCACTGCCGCGTTCGTCACTTTATCGGCTTTCACGCTCCAAACCTTTTGCTTCTTTAGCTGTTGATTGAGTTCGTAGTTATTCACTTGAGTAATCCTTTTTAAGAAGCTTTTTTACTTTTTTGATTCCTCCTTGAGGAATCTTTCTAGTAGTAGAAGAAAAGTTTCTCTAAAAGCATATTAAAAGTTTGTTTTGAGTGTTAGTGAATTATTTTATGTTTTTTTTTAATTAAATTTTATTTGAAAAAATGTTTATAAGTGTTAGTTATCAATTTTTTATAGAAATAATTAAGTTTTTTGATTAGATAAAGGAAATAAAATTTAATGAATGCTAAAAATACCTTTTATTTGAGGAAGCCTGTACGTGCCAATGAATTGGCAGCGGTTTTTTTATCTCCAACAATTAATTGAGTAAAAAAGCTTTAATTGACTTGAAATTTTCAGAAAAGGTAGATTTTTTATGCTTACGTAAAATCAATATATACAAACTTAAAAATCATTAAGTGTTTATAGGTGACCTGGGTTTTCTTATTTACATGAGAATATATTGAAAAAAGCAAATTTATTCATGTTTAACATTACCGCATGTTTACGTAACTGACTCGAATATCTTTCTTTCTTTGCATTTCAGGTGAGTGACATGGAATTACCATACTGCCTTTATGACTTTAAGATAAGTGGGATTTTCAATTAACATCGACACGTAAGTTGTTCAATGATTAAAATTTACATAAAATAAATAACCTCCCGTACTACTGTATTATTTATTTCGTAAACATCTGATGTTATTCCAACTATCATTCCATACATGGAAATAAATTTTGATCTATCAGGGATCACTGTTTTTGAAGTAATGGATGTCAGCATTAAATTGAACTTTCTTAATACAGAAATTGATCTTTTATAAATCACATAAGGAGATATAGAAGTTCAATGTATGTCTGAAAGAAAATTTTTTAAAATTAAAGAAAAAAGCAGGTTTAATATCACTGCGCAGCTTACGAACTTAACATTCCGCAAATGCGTCTCTCGATAAAAGCGCGCTTGAGCTCTCATCAGCCGCACTTGCCGGGAGCCCTATTCTATAATGATAGCGTAGTCGTAAAATGAAATACCGAGTTACTGCGCATTTATAGTAACAATATGCGACAATTTGTTATGGCAAGCGTTAGCGTTATTATTAATAGTGTAGGTAAAAATAATAATTACGAGACATTTAGAGCGTTTATAGTCTTTTAACGTCCCAAACGATTTTATTCGGTAATTTTATCTACCTTTTTTAAAAATGAAGATAAAATTATCGTAACATTATTTCGTTTAGTTTAGTTCATCGTTAATATTCGTACTATTTGAACAATTGTTATGTAAAGTAGAAACGGCTGTCAATTGATGGCACATACAGCTTCCTCAGAAAAAAAATTGCAACAAAATTTACAATTGGTCCAGTATCGGGCCAGTACTGGGTGCCAGTACCCCGATACTGGCGCAGTATCAGTTTACTACAGGCCCGTTACTCAGCCGACGCTGAGCGCTGAGTCCATACTGATTTAACCACGGAAAAATAAATGGCCCAGTGTCGGTCAGTGGTTATCCGCAATCGCTGGCCGAGAAAGTAAATGATTAGGCCCATAGTCTAGCTGGCAGCCGACAACGCTATTTTTGTAATTATTAATAGTTATCATGCGTACTTTCGGCCGGGGTTTAATAATACGATTAAAACTGTACGCGATACAGTGCAACTGTTCACTTATTTATATCTTGTTAACATAAATAAATTTTAAAAGTCATTTGAAAATATGAACGTAATCAAGGCTATAAATAATTTGAGGGACACAGGTGTGCATGAGTAGCAGTTTGACCCGCTTATATACGCAAGCAATCGTGATAGAAATTCAGTGGTAAAATACTTTTATTGGTGCACCTTTGCTGTTCACCATGAATTGCCATTTAATAGGCCTCATAGGTATTCTACTCATAGTGCCGAACATACTTGTATTGACTTCTGGTGCCGATACTCTGCCGAAACTCGCAGACGAATACTGGGGACCAGGCGAGCAGCCCAGCAGTATCGATGAGAGCATTAGACCCTTCAAGATCATTTTCGATAAGCCGGTATCTTGATGATATGATACTTTTACAAAAATATTGTGCCATTATGTATACAACCAATCTTCAATTTTTGTCACTGCATCCGTTTGATAAAATGTTGAAAATTAATTGACACGTATTTTTTTTGCATAACTTTCTAAAATCTTTTATCTTTTGCTTTCTCATAGAGAAAGCTTTGTATCACCGAAAATTATTGGCTCTTCAGATTTTGACGTAAAAGCACTTATTTGGGTTCAGAAAGACCAAAATAGTTATTTATGCACCAAGGGAGTAAAATAGGCGATTATTCCCGCGGGTGAGGTTTGCTGCCCGAGCTTTAG
>JAWWEN010052640.1:0-10280 GCA_035582955.1 Sycophila texana | reverse complement strand
TCGTCTCCGATCATTCGAGTTTTCTACCTATCTAATTACAACTACGAAACGAACGTCCGAGTCTTCTACATCAATGCATAATAAACCATCGAAATAAAATATCCTGTTTCATAGAAACGACAACATATATATATATATATATATATATATGCATGCAAAGCGCCGGTGCAGATTAGCCGTGGACTTTTTCCGGGTGCGAATTATCCGATGGACCTTTTTTCGGGTGTGCGTGACACCAAGCGAGAAGGACGTGCGAGCTCGCGTGGCCAGCCACGGCGAGGAAATCCTTTCTCTTTTTGTCGCATTATTCAGTGCCCGCGCGGAGACTGAAAGGGGAGAAAGTAATCCAGCGTTTTGCGACGAGCCCCCACCGGGAGCTGTAATGCCGGGATTTCACGCGCTATGAAAATGACCGCCGCTATTGAGCCGGCGTGTCTCCTCGAGCGGCCAAATCCCGCGTTTAAGGATGATTATTCAATTGAAAATAATAATCCCGACGTCCGTCATTTTTGCGCGCGGATTAAACCGCCGCCATAAGTTAAGCGAAGCACGTACACGGGGGATATACTGTGTGATATTCACGGAACTGATTTAAAATTTAAAAATTAAGTAAATTGAATATTAAAATTAATTAATTCAGAAAATTTTTCTATAATTAATCTACTAAAAGAGTTTATGGACCAGTGATCAAGTGTCCAAGCTCCTATGGTATTATGTTTTACGTATGGAAAAAAAAAATTCTCTACTGAAAATTGCAATAGTCAATTTTAATAAGTCCTCACTGTGACGTTATTGAGAAAATTCTAATAGTTTTTGTAAATTTGAATATATTTTAGTTTGTTTTACAATTTTACTCTACATCTATAACAAATGTTACTGTAGCCCTTGCAAATTTTACAAGGTATTATTGTAATTTTTCAAAAAATGTCAAGTCTACGAGAACATTAAAATTGTCTATGTTGCAATTTTTAGTAGATCTCTTCTCTCCGTATACTGGAAACAAATGAGTATACTGAAATCAAAGTGCATCGAGATGCATCAACAAAACGAGTTAGAAGACATAAAATGACGTAAATATAAACGTCAAAGTGTACCAAAGAGAATAAAAATGCAATAAAAAACATCATATAGTGAAACAAAGTTAATAATCGCGTGCATAAAAACTACATAAAGTGCATTAACAAAACAAATCCTAATAATCCGTGATAAAGTAAAAATAATAAATAAAATAAAGTAAAATTCTTTCGAATACAAAGAGGATAAGTAAAAAAAAAGTTATAACTATCAAAACTACTATGTACAATATTAGCAGAAACTGATGTTTGAAAGATACTAAAAATTCTGAATTACGCATCGATCCAACGCACACGAGGCAGCAAACGCATTGGCAGATTCGTTATTTACAATGTCAGATCCCGACAACGGGGTCGCGCGTTTAGCGCCTTACGCCCGGGACGCAAACTTCAGTCGGTCGTAATCTCGTTTCCCTCAGCTGTACACCTCTTCCCGATAAGTCGTCGAGCATCCGTAATTGACTTCGAGGCTGCGTCGGGCTCTGATTCGCGAATTTCGCCGGGCGCGAAATTCGGCTGCAAATTTATTTATGCAAAAAGGTAGCGCGCTCACGAGGACTGGAGTGCAGAAAGAAAGCGTGAGAGAGAGAGAGAGAGAGAGAGAGAGAGAGAGAGAGAAACTTTTTCCCGCGGCTGATTTGCGTAAATATGCGCGCGCTCGCGAAACTTTTTCGGGCCTGCAAGTACGCAAATATTTTTCGACACGAGCCGACGCCGAGTTTATCGCGTTTCGCGCCTAGCTGCGTAATCCCGAGCTCTTCAAAGTCGACGGGCGCGGATATCGGAGAAAAGAGTTTACTGAAGTGCGCAAAAGCTTCGCTCTACGCTTTTGAAAGAGCATGTGTACATATATGTATTCGTGCCCGAGTGTGTATACGAATTCGTGCGTGTGTGTGTGTGTCTGTGTGTGTGTAATAGCATGTACTAGTATATGTATTGTACGTGAATTAGTATATCACGTGTGTATCAATGTGTGGGCATCAGTATGTGTACCAGTGTGTGTGCGTGTATGTATCACGCGCGTGTCATTCATTGTATGTGTGGTATCAGTGTGTGTGACTGACGGGTTTTTTTTCGGAAATTCCATCGTACTAATCTCGATCCTTTCCCTCCTGAATTATAAGCCGTCCGTCGCTCGCGTGGCGTAACAACTCAAGAAGTCAGTAGAATCCGCTTTGGGAGAACCAGGTGGGTTATTTTGTAAGCATAACGAAGCGTTGTCAGTCGGTTTTTACGCGATTTTGTATAACTTGTATGACTATATCGTTGGTATTAAACCCCACTTAACGCGTTTACTATGCTTACAGAATAACCCTCCTATACCTGCTCGAAAACTTAGAGGCGATTGCATTAATCATAGTTCTCTCACAGTTATACACCAAATTGTCTAATATATAAATTCATTAGAATTTAAAACTTTAGATTTTAGCTGTCTCATAGAGAAAGCTTTTGATCGGCAATATTTTACATATTATGAATTAATTTTTTCCGTATTACATTTCTGTTTATTTACAAGCTTGAAAAATTCTACTGTTCTTAAGTATTGGTCCAAACTTTATGCCAATTTAACTGATATTATTTAATCTAAACAAATTTTGTAACATTTTTCTTGCAAAGTTTAACAGACTTTTTATACAGATTCAAAGAAATTCACGATCCGAGTGTACTACACCCTCCTCCCTTCATTAAAGAAACATTACGAACTAATTGTGAAATGAAAAGGGATTACAATTAAAGTGGTAAGAGTACAGAAAGCACGCTATACTCTGTTAAGCGCGAAAAAAGTAAAATTTATTTCAAACGAACTGAGCTTAACGAGATAGAAAACTGAAAAGATAACAAAATTGGCAGCTAAAGGGGAGATTAAAAACAGAAAGAGGATCGAGTGCAAAAAGACAAAGAGCGCAAAGTGAGAAAAAATAAAGGAGACGCGAAATACAGGAAGCAGGAGAAAGGAAGCGGCGAAGGAAGTTGGGGAGCTGAAGCGGGGTACAAAGCGAAAATGAAAGATACCGATAAAAAGAGTAAATAAAGTGAGTAGAAAAAGAAAGGGAGAGGAGGAGTGAGAGTAGTCAAAGAGATTACGCGACGAATTTCAGGGAGTTTTACTGAGACGCGTTTCGTGTTCTGGTCCCTCGCTGCTTTTTTTTTTTGCTATTCTCGGCCTTCTCTTGAGGATTGAATTACCTTTCTGACAAGGATTGCCGAGCTTTCAAACTTTCTTAGCTTTGTACAAATTTTTCGGAAATCACTTCAAATAAAACGCTTGTCCATCGCTCGCGAGCAAAGGGGACCGGCGATAAGGTAGTGAATTACGTTATTGTTTCTGTAAATCACTGCTTCGCTAACTGTTCAGCCGGCTGTTCTGCCGTTTTTCGACGTAAGTCGCTAATACTGTTTTCGAGCTCCACGAAAATGTAGCAAACCAAGAAAATTGCCTTAATAAATCGGCTAGGTTGTTACACGTAATTTTTTTACGTTAAAATTCACCGTAGATTTTTCCTGCAATTTCCTTTCATGTACGTACATAGTCGTGAAGACTTGTGGTTATCATAGTGAGATCATTGTGGATAATGTTTTTTTAATTGTGTTTTTTATATACAGAATGTACAAAAAAGTCCGGAATGGTTTGCTAACTTGGAAAAAGGACTCGTAGAGAAAAACTTTCTGGATTTTACCTCTATCATGACGTTGAAAATCATTCAAAGTTAAAGGTAATTATTTTTTTTTTAAATAGGAATCCTTTTTTTACTTCAGATTCTGAAAGTTAGGATTAGACGACAAATGACAAGTCAAAATTAATACGGAAATAATTACAAATAATTACTTTGCAAATAATTACTTTAAATGGGCCTCCGTGTTAATTTTAATATTCTCAGAGATCACTTTGACATGGTTATACATACATATGCACAAAATCTCCGTTAAGTAATTATTATATAGAAAACCATCAGATTATCGTGCTTTCAGAATCTGAAATAAAAAATAAAAATTTCTATTTCAAAGAACGACTTTGGAATGATCTTCAACGTCATAATTAAGATCAAATCCAAGGTCACCATCTAATTATTATAGAGAAAGATCCTAAAAATTTGATGTGTGCAAGTTGAACCGGCAAAAATTCAGTTCAAATTTTCAAGATAAATTGAATTTTTTAATCATTCATTTAATAACGCAATAATCTATTATTTATAATTATCTAACAACCAAAAATAGTCCTCACCCAGTACAAATTAACAACGAGTCAACGTAAAAATGGACTAAAATAAAACAAAACAAAACTAAAAAGTGCATTCGCAAAAAGATCTAATTAGTCGTTAACAAAAAAAAAAATGACTCTCCGTTAACTGAAGCTCGCCGTACCATCCTTACAAACCAAAAGCTAATTATGTTCAATCCAACGTATCCAGCTTGGCTCTCTAGCACCCACCGTCTGTCTATCCATTCAATAAGGAAAAAAAAGGTGAGCTTCAACAATCAGGCCGCTTGTAGGGTTGCAGCAAATCTCATAAGCCACAGTACAGGGCGTGCAGTGCGGTGCAACAGCGAAGGAGGAAGGTCGACTTGGCGGCGAGAGCGTGCGAGCTCTGTGTTATATACGAAGACGAGAGAGGAAGGGAGAGGCACAGACCGAGACGGCGGAGTAATGCGTGTAAACGCGCGGTGTAATTACGCGCCGGAGCCGCGGGCACGAGGCCTGGCTCTCTCTCTCTCTCTCTCTCTCTCTCTCTCTCTCTCTCTCTCTCTCTCTCTCTCGGTCGAGTGTCTAAACAAAAGACGAAGGAAGCCCCGGGATGTACACAGGGCCCCCCCCCCCTCCCATCCTCAGCCAACTTGCGGCTTATTTGCATTATATCCCCGCGCATAAAGTGGCTCTGGCCAAAGGGCGACGTTGAAAAAGCCGCGCGATGCGTTTGAGACTGACGCCGCGCGGATGCGCTTCGAGAGGAAATTACGGCTTGTTGCTTGGAATTTCAACGGCGGAAGATCGTTTTATCCCGGAATCTCGTTTGTCCCGAGGCCCCGTGTACACCTCCACCAGCCCTCGCGCGCTGATTCTTATGATAATGCAATGATGGGGCTTGTTGTCTTATGCGCTCAAGGCAACGATCTTTTGTTACTTTCTGAACTATAATATTTTGACTCGCCTTTATCCTTTTAAAATTTATTTAATATAGGATAATTTAATGTAATATCGTGATGATGGTCAAATTAATGATGAAAAGACTGAAGTCTTTTTCGGCTGTGTGGAATTTAAAAATGTGCTTCTGTGTAAATATTCCGTTATATTTAAAAAGACAAAAGGGGAAAACTAACTTTATTATTAATTTTGAAAGATTCCAGACTTCTACGATACTTTGTAATATTTATCTATTTTTTTAATTTATAATTATTTATTTACATGCTAAGCGGACGTAGTAAGTGATGTATGTACAATTTACGAATAATGCAATAGAAAAAAAAATTCTTAATTAACTAATTAATAATATAGAAAATGCGCTAACTTAATTACCTGATATTTATTATAAGATTTGTAATAAATATCAAGTAATTAAGATATTTATTATAAGATTACCTGATATTTATTATAAGATTTTTAAGAACATCCATTGTATCCAGACTTTCATGTTGATGTTTCGTGGACACTGCAGTACTTCTTCATTCGTTATTTTAAATAAATTTAAAACACTTTTATAAAAAAATATTTTGATAATTTTATTCAACTACTGTAAAAATATTATGAAACGTACAATCGGTAAGATAAACTTTGTGCGGAAGGAATAAAGTAGACGAAACACTCGTAAGTAGAATAGCACCGAATATAGTCAGACATGCCATATAAGAGCATAGTATGCTCTCAAGGTTTTAAAAAAGAGATCAAAATAATGAGAACAAACTGCAAGTATCAATTCAGAAGAGCAGTAACTATAAACACTTTTAAGACTGCAAAATATTTATGGAGGTCGAAGTTAAACAAAGTATATATACTTGACATTTTTTTTTTTTGCACATAAACTAGTTTTTTCTTCGTATGAAAGCGTACAATACTTTTGCCTTGTTCTTTCCAATTGTCTTATTCTTTGAAAAATAAAAAATAAATAAAGAATAACTAATAATTAATATTATTGACGTATTATCATTATTATTATTATTATTATTATTATCATCTTGTTCGCAAGCTTTCTCTAGATAATTCCTTACAAGCTTTCTAACTATAACAGTATAAAAGATATAAAACGATACAAAAGATAAAGAACATCTTATTTTATAATAATATTTTACTTTTTACTATTAAAAATATTAAATCGAAATTCGAAATACCGTTATATAAAAATTATTTTCAATCTCTAAACTCGTATAATCAGTGAATTAAGTAGATACAGACGAGCACCGTAAGGCAACTAAGATCTACACAAAATTCTGCTTATATTTTTTCCTCATCGATCGTCTTTATTAAAAAAGATATATTCACATTATAAAAACAAATCAGTCGAAAATCAAGGTCAGTACAAAATGCACTATCTTAAACATTGCAAATTCCACAAAAAATTCTTTACCAACCTCTTCTCATCCCTCAAGCATCGAATTTCAATCGCAGTACTCCCAAATCTCTGAAAACCCTTAAACAACCTCGAAACCTCATGTAGACGGTGTAAAAAAAAAAACAAACGAAAAAAGAAAGGAAAGCCCGGCGAGTCCGTTACAAAGCTCTCGCGGTGCGTCCGCACGAAATCTCCGGCGGCTCGACTGAGCGCAGTAAATGCCAGGAGCAGTGTGTTAACGGCGTAAATGCAATGCGGGAGGGGTGCAGGGGTGGAGAGGAGGGTGGAGGGATGAGGCAGGCACGCTTTGATGTCAGGAATGCAGGCGCTGAATTACGACACCGGCGTTCGTGCTCCCGAGCAAACAGAGTCTCGCGTTTGCGCTGCGTGACTCTGCAGGTTGCGGCCCTATAACTCGCAGCGCCTCGCCCGATTCGATTAACGTCGGGGGCGGTGGGCGGGACAAGATTCGCGGTAACTTTCGCGAATGTCTAATTGCGCCGAGATGCTGAGGGCCCCTGCAGAGTCGCGGTGGTTCTTCCGCTTTCCGCGAATTCAGAGGTGCTGAGTGATCGACGAGAAAAGATCGGTGGTTTGTGTCCCTCTTTTTTCTTTTAATTTATTTATTAAGTAAATGTATGTTTGAGGGTAGGATCCAGTTCAGTCGAGTGAGAAGAAATATTCTTCAATTTTTATTCTATCTTTTTAGAAACAAAAGAGTTGTGCTTTAAAAAGTAGTCAGACATTTATCAAAGATATTTCCTAGAATTTTGGGTCTAGGTTTTAAACAATTTAATTAATATTATGTTATTAAAAATACATTATTTGTGTTTTAAATTTTCATTTTTATTATTAATTTAAAGGTACAAGTATCTAGAAGTATTTTTTCGAAGTGATTTGAGATAAGCATATAAAGACTATACTGATAATATATTACTCGATTTTTCATAGTATCACTAAAAATGTGTACAGATAAATTTCTATCAGGTTCAAATAAATAAATCTTCAATTGATAAAATTGTTCTAAGTGTACTATAAATCTGAATTAGTGAAATTTTGATGTATATAGTAATATATTGCAGGTTAAAAGTATCCCGCTAATTGAATTAGTGTGATACTTTTCACTAGAAATATGTGACTATTCACTTAAGTTTAGTGAAATACGAACGACTCTTTGTCGACAAATTAAAAAAAAAAACAATACAACCTTACATAAAATTTAAAATTCAAGATTGCAAGTATACATTTACTTGAACAATATCGCTCTAAAAATATCATAAAAAATTCCAAGAATTCATGCGTTTTAGAAGAATGCAAGCAAAATAAGCGAGAGCCTCGAAAACTCAGCAGAAAACTCGAACAATAAATACTTTTTACTAGCGGAGACAATATAAATTACAGCGACAATAACAGCGTCCCCGTGAACGAGCAAAATGTTTGCATATACATCTCGCGACGGGCAAAACAAGAGCGCACAGCGCGCCTCGACATAAGAATGAGAAAAAAAAAATAAGAAAAAGAAAGGAGAAAAAAGAAAGCAAGAGGAAAAGGATAGGAGAGAGAAAAGCTCCGAGCCGAAGAAGGAAGGAGTCGCGCGTACCTCCGCGTACGTGCGAGCGACAACTCGAGCTTGAAAGAGAAGCTCGCGCGGGGGTATAAGAGTATGCTTTTCAAAAAGTAATAAAATCAGAAAAGGACGATAAAAGAAACGCCGCGACGATCCTCTCGCGCCAAAAGGCGCGGGCGGGCGCGCGAAAGGAGCGGAATCCCGGCCGGCGGAGGAAGAAAGTCGATCCGGGGGAAGAAAAGTTCGCCCCAGACAAGAAACTTTTCTCCTTTCTCGCGCGTTGAAAGTTTTGAATATTCAATACTCGGCCGGGGGGAGACCGGAGGTGCGCTCGCGAGCAGGGAGGGGGGCAAAGGGCAAAAGGCACTGCGGTAGTGCGATTTCATTTTTCTTATTATTCGGCCGCTCGCCTTGTACGCTTCTCTCTCTCTCTCCATTTTTTGGCTCCGGAGTCTTGTGTTCTCCTTGTTGCGAATTATTTTGTTTCGCCGAGCGATCCTTTCTTCTCGTTCTTCTTCTTCTCTTTTTTTTTTTTTATTCTCTCGCTCGCTTTCTCGAGTCCCTTTTACATTCGCCCGGCAGAGTAATACGTCTGCGAGCGTATATTTTAATTCTCGTTCGACGAGCCGCGGGGGGTGAGGAGGCATACAGCCTTTCATGAATATTGATTTTATTTCAGTTAGTTACGTCGGCCGAGGAGCTCCTTTCTTTCCGCCGCCGCAGGGAGAGAGAGGTGCACGGGATGCATTACGGCTGATAAGCCGGAGGTCCATTTATAGCTCCTGGCGGCGCGCGGGGCTTTGATAAGATATTATTTTTAACGTTACATCAAAAGCGCGGATCCATCGTCCTCCATCCTTTTCTTCTCCTTCTTCTTCTTTTTTATTTTTTTCTTTTTTTTTTTTTCTTTTCTGCCGGTATACCCGGTACAGCGTTCTTTGCGAAAGTAATCAGATTTTATTATGTTACGGAAATTCCTTCACCGCGAGGGACGATGAGGAGTATAATAATCTGCCATAAAAAATATGCTCTTGATAAACAAACGGTTTATTTACAGCGGCTCGGATAAGCCGATGGGGGGAAGGAGGGCAAACGAAGTGTACACAATGGGGTCTGATCAGTGCATGAATCGTCGATCATAAACGGCTCGCTTTTCCTATCCCCGGCGAGGCAATCCATCAAGCGCCACGATAAGAAGCGCAAAAACGCAGCGGAACCGGGGAAAGGATATGCGCATACTCTTTCCCCGAACAAAATCTTCCTTTCTTTCTTGACCCGACGAGGTATTTTACCTTGGCATTCTTCGCCACGTATTCGTGAGCTTGCAAATGTGCGGATTCGCTCATCCCATTTGACCGATATGCGTGGGTGGATTCGCGAGGTTCGAGGTCCGATCGGAAAATCTCTTGGAGAGAGAAAAATAAAGGAAAAAAGAGAGAGAGAGAGAGAGAGAGAATAGACGATCTCTTGAGGGTCATGCGTCTTCGCTGACTCGATTTTCGAGATACATACTTTCTCTATGCAAACGAGGACTTCGGTCCTCGCAAGGTTCGTCTCTGTCTGGGCAGTTTATTGTGTAGCGAAGGTGCAACGTCTGCTCAATTACAGTTAAGTTCGTCGGAATTTGAATAGTACTCTGAATGTAGTTTTAGAAAATTTTATTTATTTATTTAACGAAAAAATCTTGAATAGAATTTACATTTCTTACAACGAATTATTTAGAACCAACAATTCTTGAATAGAATTGATATTATTATAACAAATTAATTAGAAAGAAAAAATCTTGAATAGAATTTATATTATTATAACAAATTAATTAGAACAAAAATTCTTGAATAGAATTTATATTATTATAACAAATTAATTAGAATGAAAAATTTTTGAATAGAATTTATATTATTTACATCGGTTGGAAGAGTGTTCCAGCTGTATTTTAAACAACATATAGTAGAGTAAAATCCGATATTAAGAAACATTTTTATATTTTACAAACCAATAAATTTGCACGTAAACGAAATTAGTTTTTCACCACACGCTCGCCGAAAGTTCAATTTCCCTCCCGGCGCCCCATCGGGAGTTTGTACTTTCGGCTCGCTA
>JAWWEN010052639.1:0-10281 GCA_035582955.1 Sycophila texana | reverse complement strand
TAAGCGGCGCGAGCGCAGCGCTTTCGCACTTCGACGAAAAACCTGCCAAAACAAGCGTGAACAAAACACAGTCAGTTACCGCGAGAACGCGGTGAAAAGTCAGCGGCGACCGTCCGCTAGTTATTGCAATACTCGACTTCAATGATTTCAAATATTGAAATTAATTTCAACGGAATATGAAATCAATTTCAATCCACAGTGCGAGAATGATTTCAAGTATGAATAGCCCCTCGCGTGGGAAGCTTCATTATTGCTGCAATTCATTAGTTTATCTTTTAGCTCTTAATTTCGATGCTTCGTACCGTATTTGAGACGGCGCTGCATCAATTTACACATTACGAGGGTTGGACAAAGGAACGTTCCTTGTCGCTGTAGGTTCTATTGTAGCTCTGATTCAGCGTAAGATGACGGTCTTGTTCTATACGAGATACGTCTATTTATATGGAAATTCTGGAGTGATGATTGTTTTGAAGCCTGTTATATTCTAGGAGATTTGAAAATTTAACCACTACAGTAAGGGAATACTAAGAATCGTGCAGATTAGACTATTACCACACATTGAAAAGAAAAATTATTAGTATAGTTTTAACTACTTAAACATTCGTTTGCATAGTAAATTTTTATTTGAAGCAATGAAAGATTTCTTTGAAGCTAAACTCATTTTATAGTTTCAAGGAAATACTTTATTAAAAAACTTCATGCATGACTATTTAATGGATATTGAACTCTGAAACCATTACATTAACATTGGAAGGAATTTGGACGGTGAAACGCTGAATTTGCGGTTAAATGATGTCCACATTGAAAGCATTATTTTGATTTGTATTTAATCTTTCAATTTGAATGATCAAATAAGTTTATATTTGTTTAGTTTTTTATTTTATTTTTTCGGCAGATTTAACTCTTGTAGTAATTATAACAATAAAAGAGATTTTAAATCCGAAGCTTTTAGAACCTAAAAATAGGATGGGAAACTCTAATTCATAAAATTCATTAATATAAACTTAAGTATAAAGATCTAAAGTAGCACTTTGAAATTCGATAATTCGATAACAGATTAATGAAAAAATTATTAAGTTATACATTTTTGTAAATCTTCTGAAATTCATTTAAAGTACCTAAATGTACTTTTAATATTTAAATATGGTTCTAACATATTTTTAAATCTCAAGAATTAATGCGCGTGGATTGTGTCAGGTTTCTATGAAGTTTTAACTATAAAATATGATTCCATAAATCTACAGTAATAGTTATGTAGAAATATGAATTTTATTTTTATTTTACAGGACATTGTTCAAAAAAGGAAAACAAATGTTGGACAAGCTCCTTATGGCCGACACAGTGATTGTTACGACTTGTCCATAGGTATGTTTGTCTTATCTTTTATCTCGTATTTTTTTATCCGACATTAATCCTTCCAATATTCTTTGTTTATACCCCAAAACGATGAACCAGACCCGCTTTAAAAATGAAAACTAATCGACCTACCGTATATTTTTCCATTAAACTCTTTAATTAAAATAAAAATTTAATCCATCACGTCTCTCTAAATTCCATTCAGTGAAAAATCCATAATTTTCAGTCAATATTCGTATTTACTTCCATTAGTATGGATTAGGTCACTGTTTCGAAGTGAATATTTACTAGCATTAGAGAAAATAATCGACTGAAATATTTAACTGAAAAACACTGAATATTAAGTAACTTTTCGCTGAAAATCAGATAAATTTTCATTTACATGAGAAGGCTTATATATTACCATAAAAATGACGATCACTAATATTTTTAAAATTCTTGCACATTAAATCCTTAATGTTTCGTTTTACCAATTATGAAGACACTTTAGTGCCTTCGAATTATTGATTTTCATAAATAAATAATTAATTTATACTATTTCTTCCACAGACAAAATTAAAATTTTACTTACACTTACAATTAGTTCGATTCTAATTTTCATTGATTAATCAATGAAAAGAAAATTCACTGTTTTGAAGCAGTGACAATTCCACTGTTTAATTACTGCTTCGATCAAAATCGAATACACTGATTTGTTTAAATAAGTGAAATTACACTATTACGTAAGTGAAAACAACAGCCACTGCTAAAATTAGTGAGTGGAATTTAGAGAGTAACGGCGGCGCGCGTCGATAACGAGAGCCGCGCCTGAATTTACGTGGGAAACGAACGGCGGGGGCGCGCGAGTTTGCTTGTCTCCGCTCAAGCCTCTATCCGATTTCGTTACTCTTTTTTTTCTCCTCCTTTACCTGGCTATCTTTTTAACCGGCGCTTCGTGGTGGCGAAACAAAGGCGCCGCTCACTGGAACTTCCGGCGTGCTTGAAACCGAGATTATGCGGCTGCAATTTCACGTCCTCTCCGAGGAATTTGTCTTGTAAATGCAATCTCATTATTTTCTTTAATGGCGAATGATAACAAAGGAACTTTTTTAACGCCACGAGAGGGGGTGGGATGAGGTCTGAATTAAAATTCTCCTGAAAAGCTCGCCTCTTGTTCTATTAAAGGAGCGAGTAAAATGTGTAGCATTAATTGCCGCGGCGCGGATAAAACTGCATTTGATTATTTGGCATTTGCGAGATGAAAGGTTTCCTTTTTATTTTTTCTTCTCGTTCGAGACCGAGGAGTTATTTTTGTACTCGCTTCCATGGAAATTAATACACTGTTGGAAGTTGATTTATTATTTTTTAATTGTCGGAGCGATATTTATATTATTGTAAGTAATTGTGCTTCTGTTGTCTGGGAAAAAGCTGTCTGTTCTGTAATATGCTAAGGTCGTATTTCAATTAACTTTCAATTCGCGTTTTAACGAAGTAATGCTGCCTATAGGGTTTGTTGAATGGGGTGTTGCTAATTGAAATTGTTTTACAGATTTCAGCAAGCCTCCTTGCGAGGCTAGCAGTCTGCCGGTGCTTACGCGCGACACGATTGACGGAGAAGATGTTGAAGGAGGAAAAAGGTCAGTTATTAATTAGATTCTAATTGCAATTTTCTACCTTTTGTTTTCTGGAAGAGCAACATTTTCTTTCTTTATTCAATTTTGTATTACCGTCGGGCTTTGACGGGAACCATGGACTATTTTAACTATAGAATAAAATACACGAATTAAATGAAATATTAATATTACTTCAAAAGAATTCTTAAATTATTTTCAGAAAATTAATAAATTTTTATAATAAAATGTTAGATTCTTTTGTTTTTATAGTAATTTTTATTGAAAGCAACAGAGAATTTATCGATTTTTTAAGCAAGTGCAGAGAGTATTGAAAAAAAGGCAATGTTTATCGACATGATTCCAGTTGAAAAAAAAAATTATACTACGATTCCACGCGAAAGTTTTCTGTAGATTTTCTGTAAAATTGCTGTAGAATTTTTAGATAATTTACGAAAATATGCTATAGGACGCCTATAGGAAATCTTATAGGAAACCTTGAATCCTATAGGAATCCTACAGGAATTCCTACAGCTTTTTCGCGCTAAAAGTCCTATAGGAAATTCTGTAGGTTTTTTTAACGCGAAAAAACTATAGGAATTCCTATAGAATTCTTATAGGATTTCCTATAAGATTTATTTCTATAAGATTTCCTACAGGATATTTTCGTAAGGAAGGATCTAAAAAAAATTTTTATGTCGATTTTTTATGTCGAAATTCTGTATAAAATTTATGTATAATTTTTTTTAACATTCATTGAATAATATATTTTCTAGTCGAATCTCATAAGAGTAGAGTTAAGAAAAAAGCGCTAGTTTGATAAATTTTTATCGACGTCGATGTAATCGACGGAATGAGGAATGGACAGTTAGACGCGGGGCGGGACAATCAATATCCGTCCTTTCAATTAGCCGCGGTTGCATTTCTGATTTATCGTTCAAAATCCGTCGCAACAGGCGTTCGAATTGCCGATTCAGTGCGGATAATACTTGTGTGCCTCGTACGGACGTGAGCTTATTAGTCGGCCAGTCATGCATCGCGTTAAAATTGAAAAAAATTCATTCATTGTAAAATGAAAATGGATTCCCTCTCGACTCGACTTGTCAGTCCGTTAAATAATCAAAGAAAATATTTGTTTAAACACGAACCGAGAAGATTTTAATGCTTTAACATTTTTTCTTAGTAATATTTTTTAATATGGTTTCAATAGGTATTGAGAAATGAAATTCAAAAGAAAATACAGGATATTTTAGTATAGAAGATAAAGGAAAAATTTTAGTGAAATAAGATGTATAAAATCGGATGTGTATGCAAGGTAGAAATGAAAGTCGAGAATGGCAAAAAGGGTAAATAAGAAACATCCAAGAGAAGGTGACAAAGCGGCAATTTTTTTGCGTTGCGTCAGCCATCTGTGAAGCGGAAACCGAAAAACCGTAAATGTCTGAGTTTGCCAAGTTATCACGGGATTAAAATGTACAAATGCGTGAATTCGTCTTATTTTCTTTTATTTTTCATCTGTTAAAAATATGCGCGATAAAAAAAAGAAGCAAAATCTGCCTTTTATATAAATATCAGCAATATATTTCACCTTTCAAGATGGTGTACATAGACATACACAACAAAATACACATATAGCGACAATGGAAATTAATTCTAAAAGACCGATGCAAATTCATTGACACGTGGCTTCCTCAAATAAAATGTATTGTTATCATTCAGTACATTTTCTTCCCTTTATCTAATAAAAAAATTTAATTAATAGTGAATAAAAAATGAAAATTATTACATCGACTTAGACCCTGTATATCAAAAAAATTTCTTTAATAATACAAAAACATACAAAACTTTTTTAATAATATATGTTTCGAATTTGTTGTAAAAACGAAGAGAATGAGCCATTACAGAACGTGAAAGGCGCAACTGTTTTCCAGATATAGTGAATTTAGACAAGTTTTAAAAAAACGAATAAATTGTCCAATGAACTTGCCAGCTCTATAAAAAAATACTAACAATTACAAAATTTCAATTCGATTCATTCGCTTTTACTCCCGTTATGTTAATTTTAATAATCACTTTAATCACTTTTATTTTTTTCTGAAACTAATTAATAAAATAATTAAAAATTTGATGAGACATAGTGCTGATAACCACGAATTTTTTAAAAAGATTTTAATAATTATTCTCCAAGATACCATTTAAAAAAAATATACTTTTCGCTGTATAATAAAAAAATGACCATACTTAATAAAAAATTTCTGACGATAAAAAATAGGAAATTTTATGTCCTTTCAAATGCATTTAAAAAGAATTCATTATAATGACCCTATCTTAATGCAAAACACAAAAAACTGTTTTCTGAAAATCAACATTTCGCTATAAAAAGTGAACAAATGAACATAACAAAAAACAGGAAAAAAGAGGTCTGGGAACATGAAAAAAACAAAATGAATAAACCAGTATCATTAAAATCGAATAATAAAATCCTAAGATATGACATGACACATACGTACTCTTTCTTTGTAAAAATTTACATTTTTATTGAAAATATTCAGTCGAACGTCTCGGTGCATCACGTGTTGTATCGGTAAAAAAGCGGCGAATATCGCGATTCTCGATAGTTTCGAAAATTTCATCGTCCTCACCTGGAAAATCCGGCCGGATGAAACTTCACGGCGAGACGTTCGTAAATCTTGAGAAACAATCGAACGTCGCCGTTCGCACTCGAAAAAAAGGAGACGGATAACCATCATTATTCGGGTCAATCAGCCATCCATCTCGTGGACGGAAGTTCGGCCTGCATTTGAATTGAGTGAGGCTAGAGAAGAAAGTTGAGGAGGTAAACTGGCGAAACTTTTAATGGTTCCACGAGTGGGTGCGGGGTCAGCTTTCACCCCTCCCCCCCCCTGCTTGCCCAAGGAAGAGTTCCAGTTCTTGTCTCGAAACTGCAACGTTTTTTTCGCGACGAGCACCAGGTGCTCTGAAAATACTGGCTTCCGCTCTTAATATTCAGAGTAGGGCTTTCCGTGAAAATGAGAAGAAGCGCGTGCCCTGTAAGGGATTGTAATGAGCGAGTACTTTTTTTTTATTTCGGCTTTGTTCTTCAGCGCCGAGAGCCGAATATTTATTGTCCTCGGAGATCGAAAAAAGTTAAGCCTATATAACATGTTTAATCTTTACTTTGTTATTATAAATTTTGATATATATAATTGAGCCCTTTTACTTTCTTCGTGGAGTATTTAAAGAGTTATTGTTCTGCATTGTCAATGAATCTTTTGTGGGATTATTGTTTTACTAATTATATTCGTTTTTTAATAAAGAGGATCTCGGAATAAAAAGTGCTGTGAATTAACGAATAATATTTTAATTTTGAAATTCTTTGAGGATACTGCGTTGAATAACTTTTCCTTTTTTTTTTAATTTTTAGAGCATGCAAAGCTTATTTCAAGCACGTACTTGCACAAAATATAATCCCCTCTTAATTAAAATTTTTATCAATTTCTTTTTTATCTTCAAAATAAATTTTTAATTTTCTCAGAAATTCTCAAAATTAGGGCATTAGCCATGCGGAGTTATGTGATTGCGGTGCAAACCGCTATTCATTAAAACGCCTGCCCACCCCGAATACCTTATTTCCGCTAGTCCATTTTTTTTACAAGAGAACTTAATCCTTGAAGACAACAACTTTTTTTTTACATCGTTTCTCGTGCACCGAGGTAACTCTAGATGCATCCTTTTTTATTAAAATTTCTAATAAATGGACATCTCTTTTTACTCAGATTTATTAAAGAATCCTTTTAATTAACTTTATTTTTTTAATTCGTTCTTCAAGATTTCGTATTTATTAAAAACTGCGGCAGATGTTCCCTTCGCAAGCAGCAATTCTTTTTACTGCAATACTTGAATAAACAATAGCAATAAAAAATAATGAATTAAAGTCAGTTATTACTGAACCCGCCGCAACTCGAGAACTACCGACGACATTGAAATGTCCGTGCCTTTTATAAAGGGATAAATAAATACGCGATGAGTAATGATAAGGTATAAAAAGCTCCAGGAGAATTAATAGATGAAATTAGCATAACAATGCGAGCCTAGACCGAAAACATTTGAAGAGGCAGCATCTCAAGAGAAATTCATTCACCTTTAACCCGGAAGTAAGAGGCCTGGAGGCATCTTGCTAGCGACTCTCGGGAAGCTTTCATTGTTCTCGAATCTCGATGATGAAATTACGCGCCGAAACTCGGGTTTACAGTCCTGACGCGACGGCATCGCGACAATAACAATTCAATTTCGCTGGAGCTCGCTCATTATACGCATGGCTTCGAGGGATTTCCCCTCACGTTTGCCGGAGTGAACTAATAAGATTATAGCTCGTACTGTGTCCTGTGCCTCCGCGTAGTCTTTGAGATGTTAATCGTCGCGGTTGTATTTTGATTTGATGAAAATGTGCGCCGGAATTAATTGACGCAGCGATATAATAACTATAATTTTATTCTCCACAAATAGTTTTTTTCTTCGGTTTATTCCGAATGTCGTAGCAACGATTTAGTACTGATACTTTATTTTATTTCTGGTAGAAAATTAACTATCTTTTTTGATTGGCTAATTCTCATCAATTATAGATCACATATACTTCCCTGGTAGAAAATTATTCATCTCTTTTGACGAGCTCATTATTAATAACATTGATTAATTATTGACCAGTAATTTAACCATATTTTGTTCAGAAATTTACTGAAAAGTTGATCAGAAACTAGTTCTAGACAGAATTTTCTGCGTTCAGGTAAAGTTTCTGCGATCACAATTTCAACCATAAGTTAACTACTCATCATAAAAAATTAAGTATATCCTGATCAATTTCTAGCTTATTTTCCACCAGAGATGCTTTATACTCTTTTTAAGAAACAACATATTACGTATTTGTGGAAATTCGAGATTTGGAATGTTAGAATACTTTAAAAATCAGTAGTGTCTCAAGTCAATCTGGCGACTAGACATTGGAACTGGGAGCTTTTCGATTATGAGTCCCACGATTTACCGACTAACTCATCTTCGCTCTACATATCTCGCTTTTCCGATTTTTTATTTAAAAGAATCCAATACCTTTAAATGTGGCTCCACATAATTACCTAAAAATGAATGAAAATAAATTATTAAAAATATTTTAAAATTATATAGTTAAATTGCATTAAATTTGCAATAAAATTATAAAAAAAAATCTACAAACCTCAATAGATATGACCAATTCTCAGTCCTTCGATGTAAGCTACAGATCCAACAGCTTGATTAAACAAAATGTAGGTATTTTATGTCATGTATGCCCGAAGAATTGTCTGTTCCAATATATTTAAAAGAATATTTTCTGAAGGCCAAAAACTACTGATAAATAAAAATTTTTTAGAAATCTTGAGTTTCATGTAGGTTTAATATTCTAATACTAGACAACTACACTGAGAGAATTTTCTCGTAAAAATTACGTGAAAAAAAATGTAATCGTTGGACGGTTGATAATACTGTAAATTTTTTATTTTTTTAAATTAAGAGAGATTTTTTTAAATAAACTTGATGACAATTAATCTACGTAGACAAAAAGTTATTGATAAAATGTCTTAAAGAAACGAAGTATATCCGACAAAATGAGTATTCCAATGTGGAAGAAGTGGAACAAGTCCGTTTCGGTGAGACAGAAAAATACTTCGCCTCCTCGTTTATGCACGAAGTCAATGCTCGCTGTCCGAAGCATGGCAAGCTCTCTTCCGCGAAACTCGAGCTTCTAATGGTCGACTCTGGAAACTGCCTCTGAAATTTTTATTTTGTTGCGAATTGAATTTCCATCCTGTTTGCAGACACGTCTGTTTTAAAGGCACATTTTCCTTGTACGTATTATTTGCTTTTGATGGGCTGCCGTTGATTAAATTAAAATGTATTTAAAGCTATTGCTAAAGCGGTTTTTTAATTTGCGAGATTAAGCAAAGTGAGCCTTTTTTGTGACGTCTTTATTAGTGTTCCAGAAATTCCGGCTATTAATCATGGACGAATTATTATTTCTTTGTGTATCCATCGCCCTGGCGAATAACCTCTAAAGGGTGAATATCGATCGGCCGCTTCCGACAACTTCGTGCGCCCAACGATGAATTAAGCCCATTCACGCGACGGGCCACGTCAAACCGGAGCACGGAATGCGCGTATTTGTTCTCATTTTTCATTCAACTCATTATCTTTCACGGATAGCTTCGCATTGATAATCCGCCAGGCCCGCAATTTAGCCTTTCTTGCAATCGATACGTTCAATCTCATTTTTTTCACGCGCTTAGGCTTGTTGTGCCGATGTTCTGTCTTTTTTTTATTCTTTTTTTAAAGTGCCGCGATTATTTTTGGTTCTGACCTACAAATATTTGCTTAGATTAAGTGTAATTTTGTATGGTATGTGACTTTTATAAATAGATTTGAATTGAAACAGTAGGAATTGGCTTCATTTCTAAAATAAAGTCATTAAAAATGCACAAATAACATTTTTGAGATTAGAAAAATATTTAATAATGAAATTCATTTGTTATTATAAATTCATTATTTATTAAAATTAATTTCAGAATAGTCAAAATATTTTAAAAAAATCAGAGTATTTTATTAATTTGTTAGGAATTTTATAGGCTCTATATTTTTATAAAAAAATAAAATATCTCGTTCAAAAGTTGTAATTTATTCAATGTAAAATCTAAAACAATAATTAATGCCAATCACTAGTTAATGACTCGCGTGCTTAGTGTCGTCTGCACTTGCGTTTATTATTGCTTAAAAGTTTAGAAACTTGTAATCGAAACCACAAGACGTGACCTGAAAATTGTTTAGTCCTTATCTCTGTAAGGTCGTCGATTGGCAATAATTTTCACGACCATTCAACTCTCTCTCTCTCTCTCTCTCTCTCTCTCTCTCTCTCTCTCTCTATCTCTAATTAAATTTTTTTTCGAAAAATCAGGATCATTTAGAGATCGATTTCGTATAAAAATACTCGAATTACAAATGAATCTCAATTCTCTAAAACAATGATAATTTTCGCAACAAGGGAGGTAAAATAAGAATGGTCCCAGACCACAGGTAAATTGTCACCCGAACCGAAGGCAGGGTTGATAAACGTGCGATCTCAGGCATTCTTTTTTATCGTCCTGTAGCGTATTACATTTTTCGGCCTAGCGAGGCGTAGCGAGGCCTAAATTATAACCTTTTCAGCCTAGCGGGACGAAAGTACCACTTTCGCTCCGGCTCCCGCTTTGCGAATTTTGTATTTTCGGCCTCGCTAGGCAGAAAAATACAATACGCTACACGGGAAGTAAAAAAG
>JAWWEN010052638.1:0-10285 GCA_035582955.1 Sycophila texana | reverse complement strand
CTCTAATTAGTAATATATGGAGCAGAAGCAGATTTTGATGTGAAAATTAATCTAAAAAGTCATTATAAATGTTTTTTTTCTTTATCTTCTACAAGTAATAATTGTAAAATTACTTTCGATTATACTAATACGTGCTCAAGAATAAAATCATTACACTAAACACTACGTAATTAATCGAAATTACAGAATAATTAATCACTATATTAGAGAATCAGTAGCTTGGTGTTCATAATAATGATTTACTTAAGTACATACCGAATAAGGGAGCTGGACAATAAGTGACTAATAGCCAATTGACGTAATTATTTAAGTAACGAGATTCTCTAAAGAACACAATTAATGCTAATCTGTAATGGCAAACGACGTAAATGTCGACTATTTCAATTATAATCGTATGTTGACAATACAAATAATTAAGATGATATTTCTACCACTTTGTTCACATTGCCGCTTTGCTTTAATGTTACCCCTCAATTCACCCATTCCCAATAATTATTCCTTTATGTGCCATGTATAACATGTTAAAATTTCAGACCAATTGTTCAAGCCGTTGTCGCTCTTCTCTTATGAATCAATAACAAAAAAGATAGATTAGATATATGTAGCGATTTTTTATTGTTTTAATCTTTAGAGGACGGGGGTGGTCGAAATATCACCACCTACCGGGTTGGGAACTTGTACCGAGTAATCCGGTGAAATTATATATACATTTTGGGTTAATTAAAAGGTCGATTTGAACCAAAATTTTCCCGTCCTCTAAAGGTTAATGCTGAATTAATTGATGTCTGAAATATATAGATTACCAGTTATTTTTAGAGCAATAAGAGCGAATCGTGAAAAAACAATGATAAGCTTAAAGTCTCACGACAGTCTTATCACAAATTTGTTTATTACATTTTATCTATAGAAAATTTTTTCACACCGACTTTTGATTATGTATGCTTTATTAATACTTATTGTTGTACAATGCTGTAGAAAAATATTGTCGATCAATGAAAAAGTTAATCTTTCGTTTTATTTATTTATTGCTTCCTCATAGAGGAAGCTTTGTAATATAGTAAATTTTTCACTTTCACTCAAAATCTGTTTTTTTCTCGAGAATCTCGGAAAACGTGTCATGGCGGTGCAGTATATGCGCATATGAGTGAGGTGTATACCTCACTCTCTTAAATAAGTAAAGCATGTATAATATATACATAACATGTATTATCATAATGTATTTAAAAAAAATATATAAATATTTTATCGCATATGTAGCATTTTCATAATGTATTATGTCAATTGAATTAATCTTGATAAAAATGATTTATATTATAACGTTTTTTAAATGTAAATTATTCAATAATTATTCTCATTTGATAAGATAAGAACGAGAAAAAAAGTGTTTATAAAGGTGGAATGAATTCAACATTTAGTTACTTTCGTTACACATTTCCAAATATAAAATGAAGTTCTTCATTGCGTTCTTTCTGGCAATTGCTTTTAACTATGCATTATCCTCGCCAACAGCTCCAGTAACTTCCAGGAGCACTTCAAGAATTCAACGTGGTAATTAGCTATTATTAAAATCATTTACTTTGTCTATGAGTTTTTAACATTAAATATTTTTTATATCTGTGGAAAGAAAAAATAAAACAGGATAAAAGTAACAATAAATTTTTATTATTGCAATCGTACGCGATCGCTATCTCACCTCATAATGATTATTTCGCTTCCTGTAAAAAAGGAGTGAATAAAAGAACGAAACTTCCGAAACTCATGCTTTTTCTGAATAATGCTATTAACTTTCTGCCCACACTTTTAGCAACGGAAATCCAGAACAATATTGAAGGCTCACCATTCATTTCTTAATAAATTCTTGTCAAAGAGATTTCATTCAAAAAATATATTGCAATTATAAATGATCACTATACTCATATTAATTGTTTCAGATTGGTGCTGTATACAAGTACATGTATCTACACATGGAAACGGTAATGTACCACCCAAGTTTGCAGAACTCAGTACAGGATTAAGCTTGAAGGACGGTAAGAAAAATTCGATTAAAGAAAATATATTAAATAAAGAAAAAGAAAAATATAGCAGTAAAAATTATGTACAACCCCCCAAAATACCTTAAAGTGCATTGCAATATTGCATTTATAGTACTAAAATCCAAGTTCACAGTTTAATAAACTTTTACAAATTGATTCCAAATAAGTAAATCTACAAAATATACTAAATATGCAATATTGTCTTTATATGCGATTTTACGAAATATAGATCTAAATCTTTCTATAATCTATAGGTTCCTGCTGCAATGGAGCCATATACATAAATGTAAATGGAGACGGTAATGTAGTGAGAAAAAATCAACGATCAAATAACGAAGCAGAAAAAGCAGAGAACTATATCAGTAAGCTACCAAAAAAATCCAAAATACCTTAATTTGCATTGCATATATTTATATATTTATAGTGAAAACCAAGTTCACAATTTAATTAATTACAACTTAATTTCAAATATGCAAATATGCCAAATATGTAATTATTGAGGTCAATATACGTTTGCCAAATGCCAATACTGATTTATTTTTCTATATGTATAGGTCCCCGCTGTTCATCAGAAACTATACGGGGAAACGGTAAAGTCGTACAGTTGCCCCCTCCCCCACAAGGTAAGAAAAATTTGATTGAATTATATAAAATAAAATGCCCTAATTTGTATTGCGTAAACTTATATACACTGTTACGATCAAAACATAAAAAGAACGTGGAATGCCAATATATAACAATACTTATATAAACTGGAATCCAAGTTTGCAGTTTAATGAACTAGAACTTGATTCCAAATATGCAAATATACAATTCGGTATATTTGTACCATTAGGTAAATATGCAATTGGATGCTTGCGTGAATTTTGTTTTTATTTAATTGTCTCACGAATAGAAAGCTGAAAAATAATCCACATGTTTTTTTCTTTCTTCGATTTAATGATTATTAACACAGATATCGCAATTAGATAATTCACGATTGTGTAACGCAATATAAATATATATTATGCAGTGATGACAGCATATTTTAAATCTGCTATATCTTTTTCAATAAACATTAAATTGAAAAAAGAAGAACTACGTGCCGATTATTTTTCAACATTCTATCTGACGGACCTAATGGAATTAAATGCAGTAATTGGGTCTTTTAATTCAAGGACCCTATTACAGTATTTAATATGCGATTACACAATAATATAACTCTATATCTATCTAACTATATAACTCTATCTCTATATCTCCAAATATAACTCTATATCTCTTTCTGTATCTATAGGTTCTTGCTGTTTAAATGTAGATTTATGGGGAAACGGTAATGTCCTAAATCTGCCCTCTGGAACATGTTAGAAGGAAGATAAAAAGATGCAATTGAAGAAAATGCATCAGACGAAGAAACGTCACTTTATTCATTTGTAGTTTTAACACTTTGTTGATCGAATCAATTTCTATAAAATGTATCTGAAGTTATAAAATATATATTCAATATTATTTAAAAGTTACTCAAAAGCTAGCACTTTTTCAAACCACCTTCTATTCAATCTCCACTGTTCATCATCCGACGACTCTATATGAATCCATACAAATTCATGTAGACTGGCTAAGTGCCAATCTATTGGTAGCGATTTTTTTAAATTTAATGATTCAGTTTAAAAATTCATGGGCCGTCACGATTGTACGCAATATATAGATCTACTACGTCGTGCCGAACGTCGCATTCATAGTTACTGTGTTGCAAAATTATTATTTAACTAAATCCATAAATCTTAAATCACATTTTACTTGTGATTTACTTCAGCCTCTAATCATAAATGAAATTGTACTCATGATTTACGTTGGACTGTAAATACAAAATCTACTTTTAAAACTGACTTTCTTACGAAAGTATAAAAGGGAGGCAAGTCTGATTAGTTTCCACGAAATAATATTTAAGCGAACCAAAAATACGCGTTTATTTTAAATGCAATTACACATTTTTTATTTTATTTACGCTACCTATTCGTATGCATAAAGAGGCGCTACCACGCCTCTTGATATAAAAATATCTATAGTTAATTTCAAAATAGATTACACTCTTTTTCGCGTATATTTTTTATCTTTACTCTCACATTGAACAGAGGCAGGCCTAACCACGTGGCATAATGTTAGAACCAATTTAATTAGGTATAACTGGCTATTAGACTCATCATTTCTTTAAGAAAATATCAGGACAGTACAGATTCTGCAGTCAATCTTGGTACCACAGTAATTAAAAAGATAAATCATCGACCGAAACACCTTCGAAACAGAACTCACACTAATTTACACGGAAGTAAAGCCACTAAACCGTCCAGACTACACGCGCAAACTACCCGAGCAACATTTCTCATTGCGAGCGAAAGAAAAAGCCTGCGCACTGCAAGCATTGATTAACGAGCCGCTACCTCGAACGAGGAAAAAAAATCCTCATCAAAGCCTCGCGTCTCTTCGTACAAATTAACGACGTCCGAGAGGAGCAAGATCGATCCGAAGGGACTTAGGAGGGCTTGTAAGACCGGGGCGATTTGACGATAATTGTCAGCTCGGAATTGGGTATCGCGCGGCCGCGGCTCGCTCCGAAATATATTTCCAAGGCCGTTCACGTCCTCGCCAAACGAGATTGCGTCGTTAAGCGATCGATTGGCCGCGGCCCTCCCGCGGCCCTCCGATCCCACCCCCGGCCCCTCACACCTGCGAGCGTAGCCGAGCGCACACTACGCGACGTGAAATAGCGCTGACGTTTTATTTCCTGCGTGTTGATTAAGACTCATTCAACTCGGATCCGATCGGCCTCCTCGATTCACGCGCGGATTCGATAATCCATTTCGCGCTTTATCGCGCGTCCCTTTGGAACCGGCGATTCTTTTTTTCGGGCCGCGCGGATTTCGGGAGGTACATTTGGCGCTTATCGCGGAAAAAAGTTCGCGCAGGTGCGATAATGCCCTGAATGGGATTAATGCGATGAGTGCATTAGGTGCGTATATGAATTGGTTCAGATTGTTTTTTATATAAAAACGTGAATAGTTGGCTTTAAATTCATAAAATGATATGAAATCGGTTTTTTCATTGCATATTAAAATATTTACAAAAAAAAAATATATATATATATATATCAAATTTGTAAAATTTGCAAGTCGTAAAAATATATCGTTTGAACAATTTTTATGCATTAAAAATAGTCAGTGGTGAAAAGAAACACAGCCATTTTTATTTCTTTATAGAAAAAAAAACATGGCATTCTTTATAACAGTCAGTATTTTAGTGTCATTATTCGCTAGTGTCTTTCATTTTTTTGTTATTAATGATTATTATGCAGTAACGTAGTTTATATTTGTATAATGCGGCGATACAATATAATAAATAAATAAATGGAAGAACAATATTCTCAATGAAAAATTCATGTTACATTTTAAGGTATTATACTTGTAAAAGATGTAATTTATCGAATTGAAAATCTACATGTAACATTAAATAAATATATTTTTCTAAAATTTTGATAAATAGTAATTACTCAGTTACATCTTTAATATCAACGTAATAACGCGGGAATAACAATTGATTTGGGCTGTTAAAGAGCGAATAATAATTTTGAAATATACCACAAGCACAATTAGATGGATTATGTAAGAAATGCAAATGTTCACATTCAACAGTTAAAAAATTTAAATCATAACTGGACCGAAATAATAAGAAAGTTAATACCGAGCGCTCATACTGTACCAACTTTTCCGTGATCCTAGATAATAAAGTGGAAGTCATCTCTCATCCTTCTATCAAAACGGAAGTGCAAGGATGATTTTCAAAGAATTCTTGTGAAGATAAATGTGCAGAAAAAAGAGGGAGAAAAAGAAAGAGAAAAATAGAGAGAGAGAGAGAGAGAGAGAGAGAGAGAGAGAGAGAGATAGAGAGAGAGAGAGTTACGATGCGAGAGAACCACTTCGTTCATTCATAAATTTTCTGCACGATTTCTTTTCGTTGTGCCTACTTTAGCCGGCTTCAATGTTTACCTTAGCGTTTCTCCATGTTCATCAGTGATGTTCCCAAGCAGAGAGAAGTAACGAGAGAGGGAAATGCAAATGATGGAAAGAGAGCGAATTATACAATGACATGAATAGAAGAGACTAGGCATAAGTAAAGGAAAGAGGAAATGTTGAAAATCTGAGGAAGAATTTATTATCCCGCTTTAGAAATCAACCTTGTTTCAAGAAAATTGTAATCTCTTCCTTTGCTGGTTCTGAAATTCTACAGATCGAATGAACCATTTTGCGAATCTACGACCTGTTTAAATCTTCCAAATTTAGATAATACCTGCTTAAGCAGGTTAAAAAACAAATTTGTTATAACACTATCAAAGTATATAAAAAGTTAAATTGAAAGTCTATTATTTAAGCTTTGTCACATTAAGAACTGTCAATTCAATAAAAAATTGTCGATTAGCAAAGCTAATTTTCCACGTTCTTAAATTAATGTACTTTTTTTACAAAACTATCGCGTTATATTGCTTGCTGGGTGCTCATCTTTGATAAATAATAACTTCGGAATAAATTAACATTTCTTAATCTACATAACAATGTTCTAAAAATTACAGATGTTCACTTTAACTTTTCATAGCAATAGAAATCATCAAGAAAAAAAATATTGCACATGATTAGAGAGTAATTAATATTCATAAATTAATATTATAGCACCCAGCATCAAAAACTATTAGGTGATGGGGTCTACAATCTTCGCTTCTTCAAATTTTCTATATCAATAAAAAACATAATTTCACCGAAATCCTTAATCCGGAAGTCTCACACTTTTCCAATCAATGACTCTTACCTTAAATTAAATATTAAAATAGCAATACAAGTTTAATACTTCAACGATGGTCTACACGAATATAAGTTTAACATTTTATCTGATCGTAAATTTCATATAATTTGCAAGACTAACTTGAAACGAGCACAAATAAAAAATAAACACATTATTATCTAGTTTTACTTCCTCCGTACCTCCATTCAGCGGAGTATATATAACGCGCGAGCGAAGCAAGAAGGGTAAAGCAAGTTTGCTCAGGGGATGCGTATAGCTGGCAACAAATGAAATTTCACTCGCGAGGAATCTCGAGAAAATCCAGCGGGCGCACCATTGACTGAATACAGTTCGCGCGCCCAGGAGCTATTACACTTCGCTGCCTCCCCCTCATGCCGGCGGCGGCGTCGCCGTGAGCGTGTTATTACTCCGTGTTCGCCGCGGGACGTGTCGGGCCGATATGCGGCGGACGTCTTTCCATTATGGCATTCCAATACTTATCGCGGCTGGCACGCGCGAAATTCATTCATTCGGCCGGGCGCGGAGCGTCTGTATTCTCCTCGGGGGCGCGGCTCACGGCCGGCCCCGATGTGTCGTCGATGAGTTCATTAGAGGCGCCATTTGTCGTCCGGGGGTGCTGGAATGGCAGGCGAGGGATCGCGTCGAGGGGTACTACCGAGAGCCCGCGTTTTTCTTCTTACGACGGCTCCCCGACGCTCCTTAAGACCGGTTATTGATCCTCGCGCGGCGGCTTCTCGCTCGTCATTTCGTGGCGAGTTTTACGCGGGAGTTTATGGCGCATTGGCGCTGGGATTGGTTACAAGGTGTTTGGGGTAATAAATAAAGGCGAGTGACGCAGTTGATTCGATTTTTTTTGTAAGTAAAATTCTTAAATATATGGTGGGTTCTTTTTAAACGTTTTTTTTTTTTTTTTGTACTCTGCTTAAAATATGGGAAATTTTTAAAACGTTATTTATGTAGTTGGTTAAATTTTAATTATAAGTAAATTAAAAAATCGAATATTTATGTCACATCTCCGGAACAACATTTTGAGTGAAATGTGCAGGTGATGAATTAACATTGCAGGTTTATCTTTATATCAATGATATTTTTAGTATTGTCTGCATGAATAATGCTAATGTTTTTTGAGTGTATCTGTTAACATATATCTTCATGGGATTACGATAAGAATAGTTTGTTTCATCTTATCTTCCTATCTAGAATTTCCAAAAATGAACTTGAAAATGTACAATTGAAATTCTGTTAGACTGTCCAAATTTATATTTATACAAGTATTTTTTAGAAAAATTATAGATTTTAGAATAAATTGGAGCTTACATATACAAAATATTACACTAGTACATAGTAAAATTGATCAGATTCGCAGTCGGACATAAAATTACAATGGTACCGTATAAAATTCTGTGAACAAGCAAAGGAACCATCCGAGACTCCAAGTAGAAAGAATCCGAACTATCAATTACTTTTAGCGCTCGGCACTGCTTATTCGGGAAACGTAACGAGCCGTCCATTTCCGCAATATCCGGTCTGCGCGTAGAGAAAATACCAGACGCGTAGTAGAACATTAAAAAAAAAAGAAAAAAAAGAAAAAGAAATGGAAAGAAAATAGAGAAACACCCATCCACACTAGGATCGCTTCCGATGGGACGAGATGGAAGGCAAACTTTTTCTCAAACTCATGCCGTGAGGGATAAAAAGCGTAGCTCGCGACGAGAGTGCCATTAGCATCGTCCGACCCCCTCATCGCCATCGGAGTGATCGATCGCCGATACCTGGCCGTCGGATTATTAACGTGTGCGCCTCGTTTACCCTCGAACTCTGCCTCTCTCCCTCTCCCCTCTTCCCTTCTTCGTATTATGATTTTTCGATATGCACATTTATCATTCTCTTTTCCGGCGGGACGTCGAGCAATAAAAATTTGTCCGGCGACGGCGCGGACAAGCTACTTTTTTGCCGGTGGTGCGCGGTATAGTCGAACAGAGTGGTTGCCGTGATAAAAGTGGGAGCAATCGAACCGAATTGAGATGGAAATGTATCAATTTGAAAACGATGGAGTTTGAGGTTTCGATGGAGATTTGTATATATGAAACTGGATGAAACGGACTTTTTCGATTTTGCTCAAGAGGAAAGCAGCGAGATATGTGACTTATTTTTTAATTATCCAGTCTGCTACGAATTTACAAACGACCATTCCACTGTACGGATAAAATTTGTAATCGCACTAAAATAGGCTTAAATTGAAATTAAAATTTATAAATATTAAAATAGTCAGTCTCGACTAAAAAGACACAAAGTTCCTGTTTTAGGTCAGAAAATATATTCCATTTTTAAGTTTTAATATTCCCTTTTAAATGAATAAGCTAAAAACGACCTTTTGAAAATTTCTGCATTTTTTATACGACAGCTAAAAAATGTTACTTTTTAGCAAGACAATCCGTTTAAACATTTTTAAAATTTCCAAGTTTAAAAATACGACAAAAGGTAGCGTAAAAAGTTGCAAAAAAAATTTCTCAAAACAATAAGCATATAGTATTGTATTAAAAATTATTTTTAAAAATTATAAGGTTTATTCTTTATATTTACCTTTGAAAAATTGAACTTCAATGCATATTTTTGACCTTAAAGATTCATATTAGCATTTATTAAAAAGCAATTTAACACTAAAATAATTACATTGCAGAAATGGGACCATTAAGCTGGTACTAGAGTATGAGAAGATAAGGAAGGTAAGGCAAAAAAGTCAGGGAGGTCCGTCGCGGTGCGAAACGTCGCGGGAGAAAGACGATGGGAAGCCGGATACTCGCAAGCGTATCCGCAGAGGTAATTCTGTGTCCGATACACGCTGTTCAAGGTCCGCGACACACAAGCGTAATACCGGATGAGCCGCAATAATGCACTGAAAGAGGGGCATCTACCGACCGTGCCGGCGAGACGAGACGTACGTCGATCCGTGAAATTTTTTCCTTGTGGACACTGACGATGCTTTGTTGCGCCTTCACGAAAAAGTAAACTTTTTTTTTTATATTTTCTGATATTTTCATACTTCGCAGGATATTTTTATGAACACTGCATTTCTTCATTGGAAATTGCGTGTGAACTTTTCATGGATATTCAAAAATCAAAAATGTAAAATTGTATGTAATAAAAACAATTATATAGAAGCATCTACCGGTTTAATCAATTACCGAATTATTTAAATTTTTAAATACAGTAAAACGATCTCTATTAGTATTTTTAGAGGCTAAAAGAATGGATTATAGGAATTTTATTCTAAAAAGAAATATGAAACAAAAAATCGTTATTATACATGACTTGCTCTTAGAATTAAATAATAACAACAAAAAATAGTAGGTGAGCTATACGGGTTCTGGGGCACCCCCACCCCTCCTCCCCCCCCCCTTCCCCTTCCCCCTCCCCTTGGT
>JAWWEN010052637.1:0-10285 GCA_035582955.1 Sycophila texana | reverse complement strand
ACGGCGGAAAAATGCCGTTTTAGCACGCGCAAGCGTGCGTAAAAGGCACTTTTACGCACAGAGTTGCATAAAATATTTTAACTTTAGTTAAATTTAATAAATCGCGCGAAAACATTAATTAATTAACATTATTGTTAATAATTACTATTATTTTTATTAATGTTAGTAATCTTTATGATCTTTATTTGAAGTGATTAATTATTATCTTGCTTTATTTATTATCTTTGTTTTAATTAGCTGTTGCTTGTTGATTATTTGCTTTAATAAATCGAAATGTTCGTATGTATTTTACTGTAAAATTGTAATATACTCCGTGCATCCACCGACTGTGAAACTAAGTAAATATAAATTGTAATATTCTTTTTACAAATAATAGATTTTTGTTGGTATTTTTTGAGGGAGGGGGGCTCCGCCCCCAACCCGCACTGGGGCTTCGCCCCTGGACCCCGCCGCCCCCGGCACCTGCCCGCATATAACGAAACGTGCTTGCCACTTCCTCATTCATTAACATTTACATACTTTACCTACTACTAAAAACTCTTTCCTTTATCTTTCAAAGAAGCAATTGCCATCTTTTTAATGAAAAACTTTTTTCGAAAGATTTTTTTTAATTTTGCGTCTAATATTGATACAGTATTTCTGTAAAAATTTATGTGTAGCATCATATAACAAAATAAGCCCGCACTCGTTTATTTTGTCAGCTTCGCTGCGCTCGGGCGACAAACCCGACTCGTGCGCGAATCCCCTGTTTTGCGCACTAGTTGCGTAATGTACTATCGTCTTCTTGTATTCTGACATATGTATATGAGTAGTTTTACAGAACTTTTAACTTACAAAAAGAAAGCATTTTATTTGCCCTCCATCGATAAACTTTCAGAGCACACGAGTCAGACTAGGTTAAAACTCTTCATTTAACTATGCCCCTCCTTTTCTAATATTTTTTAAAAGTGTGCTATTAGTGTTAAAATAAAAATTTCCATTTTATAGAGATATTTACTATAACACTGATAGCACTTAAAAAATATTAGAAAAGGAGGGGCATAGTTAAACGAAGAGTTTAAACCTAGTCTAACTCGTGTGCTCTGAAAGTTTATCGATGGAGGGCAAATAAAATGCATTATATTTTGAGTGAAAATAAGTTAAAAGTTCTGTAGAACTACTCATATTTCTTTTTTAACTAAAAGCGCAGAAATTTTATTTTATCGAGAGAACCTTGAGTTGTTAAACGGAGCCTGCCATTCTCTGAAAGCCCCGCGCAAATCTAGCGTCGTTAGGCGAGAGCCGGAGACTCGGGCGACGATCGCCAGCAGACGAAGAACCTCCGTGATGCTCAAGTTGGCGTTGAGTAAACTCAACGTTTCGAGATTTTGCTGACATCTGAAAGTTTTACACGCACTTGGTTCATAATTTACGGCGTAACGTACAAATTCTTATAGAAACTGTTTAATTAAAGAAATTTTGAATGAAAAATTAAGTATACAAAAAAAAAAATGATTTTTTTCAGGTGGATAATTTAAAAAATAAATAAATGATATAGATAGAATGATGGAAAGCTCACGCTAGTAAGTTGGCAAGGGCGCAAAGAAGTTTTCCGCAGTTGCCCCATTTACTGCTGAAGATCCAGTTGGTGAGCACGAGCTCGCGTAGCTGCACGTCCTTGGCGCGTACGACACCGAGAAACTCAGCTCCCGCCTCCGCCACGACCCGCGGATTCAGCGGCACGATATAAGGCCGCGTCCAAGCCAGCTCCAGGCTTCGCATGTGCTCGCCATATTTTATCTACACTAACGTCAGCTCTTACGCTTTTAAATAAAAAAAATTTCTAACTTGACGAACGAACGATTGAAGTATTCATAAGTAGATACAGACGACTGCGGCAAGACCGAGCTATACTGGCATGTTTTTCATTTTAATTAACTCTTGATCGATGAGAGATAATAATCGTTTAAGATTTTTATTTTGAATAAATTAATGAGCGATCGCATTTTTTAAAATTATCACTTTCATTGTTTAATGAACAAAATATTACTTTTTTTATTTACTGAACTGTTATAGCTGTCTGGGCAAAATGTTAATCGATTTAAGTAATGGGTAATGAGATTGTAAATAAACAGAAAATTAGTTAATGGTATTATCTAATCTTCATAATTGAAGTGAAATTAAATGATATACTTAAAAATTATTTAATTTGAAGAATCAGTGGTTAGACTCTGACTGTTTAAGTCAGTGTAACAAGATAATAAGACGGATGACAAGTAACGTCAATCAAGATAATTTTTAAATGAAGAATAAAACGAAGTCTTGAAGCAACGAAGAAGGGCCTATTAAAAAAAAAGATGTTTTAATCGATCTAAAACTTACTTTAAAAAATAAATAAAAAAATCAGATTTAAAAAATGTATTTAAATTGAATTGAAAAAGATACATCAAGAGTAGCATTATATACAGAGCTATCATATTACTCGAAATCTAATTGAAATGTAAAACAGATCATACTTTTTGAAGTAAATCTATTTTAATCTAAAAACACAAATGTCAGTTAAAACGTTGAAAGAAACGTTAATTAAAAACTGAATAGATTGTAAACAATGCCAGATAAAAATACACAATTCTCATGAAAAAGTATAAACAATTAGGAAATAAAGCTAACCAAGCAATAAGCAACTTGAAAAAAAGAAAGGCGAACGGTCCGTGTTATACCGAAGAAAATGAAGGAATACGAACCGCGAGTTCGGTGACGACGGAGCAGTCGAGGCTGAGGTCGCAGTCGATGTGCACGGTGCAGCGTCGCCAGAGGCAGGGCGAAGCGAGGCATCGCGCCCAGTGCCGGCAGACCTGACCGGCGCTCGCCCGATCGGCGCTGCCCAGGTGGCCAAGGACCTGCGTAAGGATCAGCTCCGGGAGCTGGGCCCACATCCTCTCGCCGAACTCGAGGCCGCCCCGCTGTTCCTCCGCGCCCGCCTCGCCGTCCTCCTCATTATCCTCCCGCGGCCGAACCGGTCCCACCTTTCCGCCACCCTCGCCTTTTTTTGCGCTTTCTTCCTGCCGATCGTGAGCAACGCCACCGCGTTCCCTCTCTCTCCTTTCGTCTTCGATGCAACGCCTGCCTCGCCAAAGTGGGATCTGGCCGGGGTAAACCTGCACCCCGACGATTACCGAGCCCGCGAGCTCGCGAGCCCTCGCTTTAACGAATGTGTTCACGCAACGATCGGCCTTTTTTTGTTTTCGCTTGGAGAACATTGTATACAGTTTTTTCTATGTTACCTTTTTTCCTGTTCTAAAGTGCAATTTCAAGCGAATGAAAGAGAGACATAAAATGCAAATCAGCTGGATTTTTTTACTTTCCAAAAAGATCTCGATCCTCTTATAAATTTACAATTTCGTGCTGCTTTCAGAAACTAGAATTAGGAGTGAATGTAGAGAAATACTAAATTTTATACTTTCTAATAATGGGCACCAGTAGATATCGTTTCATTTAAAGCAGTTATACCAATAGAATCATTAAGATATTTTTTCTAGTATTTCTAAAAACTATAATTAAGATAAAATAAACTGTTGAAGAAGCTTAAATATATATTTATAAAAATAGTATTATTAACACACGTTTTAGGAGACATCACTTTCTAATGTATAAGCAGGATATTTAATAAGTAGTAGTCAATAGTACGTATAGTACCACTTTAAAAAGTGTTTATTTTAAATGTTAAACAATTTCATTATCTCGCACATTAATTATATATAAATATAACGCAAATATTATATAACTCTTTAAATTATAATACAAGGCTTTTTGGTAGTAATTTTCACTTCGTCGTAATGTACTGTATCCTAATCGATTTTCACTGTAAAAGAGTAACATTACATTATTCTACTTAAGTACAATGTTCTATTTACAGTAAAATCTACATCTGATATCAACATTTTTTTTTTTCACTTTTTAATCACTGTCTTCGTAAGTTTCAATTTTTTTTTGTCCGTATCTAATTAGATCTGTTTTTGTTATTCTTAACAAATTTGTAGTGTCAAAATCTAATACCAACAATCTTTTTCAACTTTTTACAAAAATTAACGTGTATCAAGTATTTACTTGAAATGCAATGTACGTTCGCATTAAACTCGATAATCTCAATTTCCGTGATACAACAATGTACATTCAATATAAAAATCATTTTTGTAAATAACGTGAAAAGTTCATCTAAAAATACATTTAATTGTATTACTTAACTGCTAATTATTATCATAAACTCGGAATCTTCAATAATACACTTTGCTGTTTTTATTTATGAAAAATACTGTTCTTCAATATCAGGTAAATTATTTCTTAATGTTTACGAACGCTAGACAGTCCCGGCATTTGGAGTGTCTACTTATTTACATCATAATACTATATCACGTAGTATATATATATTTTTTATTGCACTTCTGAGGATAGTAAAATATATTTTTTCTTTCTGCGTTCAAAAAAGTTGTTCCTTTTTTTCATAAATGTTCCTTTATAAAAAAACGTAAATGTATTATCTCTCGAAATATATTTATAAAAATACTTTTTACCCAATTTTTCCTTCTTTATATTTAATTCCCAATTCGCTTAAAATCTAGTAAAAATTTAAAAAGGTCAATTCAATAATTTTTTTTATAAAATTTTTTTTTTTATCTTATCTAATTAATTCAATTACGTCATTCACTCACGGCACAAGCGATCGAAAATCAAAGTAACTGAGCATCTTAACTAAAGCTTCTAAAACCCGTCACTTTGACTTCAAACCGTCGCTCACAATAGCGCACTTGTAAAATTCCCATTCGCACGACCCGTAGGCTGAGAATCGCAATCGCGACCCTTCGTTATATAAAAACAAAAGGAAAAAAAAAACGAAATCGAAGGAGGAAAAAGTTTCTTCCTGGCGAGGAAACGAAATACTTTGAAGAAAAAAATTAAAACAAGTTTCGACAGTAGTCCTCGAAAATTCCCCTTGTGACGAGAAAATTTGTCTTTTTCCATTGCGGAAAACTGCGACACATGAAGAGACGCCGATTATCTCGTTGAGATGCTGCTGCGGCGAAAAATCTTCCGAAAGCGTCGAATTGCGCCTCGGGGCCCTGACATTGTCCGAGCCCCCCCAATTAGCCAATTGCCGCGCGAAATTGCGCCGCGGGATATGAGCGATTTTCAGAAACGCGGAAAAACGCCGCGCACAGTGGACAGAGGGGAAAAGGCGGATAATCGCCGGCGAGGCTTTTCGACTTTTATCGCGCGGGTTTCGCTGAGGAGAGCCGCGATCACAGCTTTTCCGACTCGAAGGCCACGTTGTCGATGCCCGTGACTTCGCTCGGCTTCAACTCCCCGACCTTCGCCCTGACCTTGTCCAAGGTCAGCCCGTTCTCCAGTCGGCCCTCCTGGTCCAGTTTATCTTTGGGCTTCGCTGCTAACGCCTCTTCTCTCTCCAGAGCGTCGTCCTTCCTGTTCTCCATGTAGAGCCATCTGAAAATCATAGTTTTTTTTCTTATTCCTTGATTTAATTAAAGATAATTAGTGCTTTATATTCCGAGAAATAAGTATTTTAAAAATTACTATCTGTATGGAAAGACGAACATAGACTGGATTCACAAATAAAAATTACCGTATTCTACAATAAATTTTGCCAAAAATATAGTAAATTTTACTGTATATGTATATTTCCAATACTCTGCAGCAAAATTTGCTATACTTGTGACAAATTTTACTGTACAGATATGGTCATTTTTTCTCCGAGAGTACAGTCTGCGATCCGCACGTTCTCAGGCAGATAGTAATTTATACAATATTTTTTTATACAACATTTTTCTCAGTATGATACTTTAGATTCAGAAAATGTTACGAAGAATCTAAATTTAGTTAGGGTACATAGAAATTTTATTGTTTTAATTTTTATACGTTTATAATATTTCGTACTCTTTCTTTATATTTTATATTTTTGTTTATTCTGCTACAAAGGGTTTTTGACCAGTTTAATGTTAAATAAATAAAAACAATAAAATAAATGTTATTAACGTGTTCGCCACTGCTTCACCTTGACATAGATATATTTTTTTATCTCCTGATAGTGTTTGAAAAATAAAGCAGTCTACATAGATACAGCGTATAATTAAGAAAAATCGTGTTAAAAATCAATAATTTTCTCTACCGCAAAAGCGACCTCGTAAACAATTGTATCTTTAAAATGCTCTTATTGGATCGAGACTCAATTTAAATTAGTTTAGATAATTGATTAATTTTTAATTCACTCGCATACTCCACTAATTAAAAAGTTAAAAACACTCGTTCTACGAAGCGAACGATAAAAAAAGGAGGCGGCGATTCAAAATAATTCGTGTCACGTCGGCAAAGGGAATTAAATTGATCGAATCGAAAAATTCTTCAAACGGAAAGAGTCAATTGAAAATGTGTACAATGTAGACAAAACGTCGGATGCAAATCGCTTATTAACAGCTATTTTCGAAAGGATAATTGGCAGCTCCATCAAGGCAATTATACTCTCGGCGGCTTTCGGGGCGAGGATAGCGCGTGATGGACGTATCTATGATAACGGCAATCATAATAAATCGTTTATTATCGTTGCAGTCTCGGGCTCACGGACACGAAGTGCGCCTCGTCCGCGAGCTTAGCTTCTCTCCTATGCCTACGCCTTTCTTGGGGCACGCGCTCGGCGAACAATGCGCACCTCGACCGCTCGTAAAAGAGCGGCGCGGGATGCGCTCGCCCGAGTTCAGGCATAAATTTGCCGGATAATCGCGAGCGCGGCTGCGCGCGTTAATTGTCAAAAGAGTCGCCGGGTAAGGTCGCCGTCGTCGCGAGCGTCGCCGGCCAATAAAAGCGCAAGGCCGCTTAGGTGAGCGCACGCGCGCAGGGGAAACGTTTCGCGCGGCGATCTCTCGAAAGTGTCGTTCGTTTCCTACGCTACGGCATTGTGCCCTTTGTTTTCGTCTTTTAGTGCGGGATTATACGATTATTGAGGTGCCGTCTAAATGGCCTTTTCTTTGGGAGAGTTGTTGTTGTTGTTGTTTTCTCTCTCTCTCTCTCTCTCTCTCTCTCTCTCTCTCTCTCTCTCTCTCTCTTCTTTATTTTTGCAGTCTCAGATCGAGGTAAAAATGCGAGGCAAGGACTCCGTAAAGATAGCATTAACTGTTTTTTGGTTCAAGGTGCTACAGTGAATTAGCTGTAAATCTTTGCCGATGTGATTTGTGAGATTTCTTAGCACTTTTTCTTTTAACCGTTGAGGTGAATTATGAGAAAAAGTCTACGAGCCTTACCGGTGACATTGAAGTAACACTAAAATGTTTAGAAAAATCTATTTAGAATAATCTGCGTGGATTTATTGTTACCGATTTCAAACAATTTCAGTTTTAACAAAATTGTCTATTATGTGTCTTAGTTATGTATCAATCGCAAAAATAATTGAAAATTACGGAATAAAAACGATATAATTTACATAGTATTATTTATATAAGGTTAAAAATTTAGAATAAAATGACTTCAGAACTTACAGAAAGCCGAGAATACCCGGAATTGTGAGTCCTCCACCAACGAGGAAGAAGGTGCCGGGCATACTGTGGACGGTGGCTCCGTAAATGGAGCTGTACATGGGCCCGTAAACCAAAGGAACTATAGCTTCGCAGACTCCCAGCAGTGAATTCACCTTACCTGAAATCAGGATTTCTTTAGTACCTTTTCGACCTCAGCGTCATTACAAACGAACCGCCAGTAACGTGCCTATTCACGGCCCGGCGCTAAGTAGATAAAGTCCGAGTTGGTGGGACGAACCTTCGCACGCACTTCAATTTTTTTTCTAAGCATTTTTATGGCCTTTTTATAGCAAGTCTTCGACAAATTAACAATTAATAATTAAAATTAACTACTAATCATTATTTAATCGCAAGATTCAATTCGATATTAAAAAATACCGTTTATGCAATTAGCGCTTGAAGAGCGACGTTTCCGATTGAAAATTAAAATCTCTAAATATAGCCGCTTTTTTTACCGTTTCCACATTACGCAACGCCGTGAGTGTGTCTTATAAAAATCGAGATTCACTATCGGTACAAGCAATTGTTCCTTCGCTGCAACGAGTTTTAATGCAAAGTACTGACCATTCAAATCTCAAGCGATGACTAGGCAAAGTAACCGTCGTCCGACCACGATAAAATTGTGAGAATAATGCGGCATGAAAAACAAAAAGGGGGACGACGCTTTAGTAACGACAACCCGTTCACTTCGTCGAATTTCGTCTTCCTTTTCGTTGCGATGACTATAAATTTTCAAACGCGAAAGTCTCGGCAGACTTTAACGCGTCATTCGGTACGTTAAATTTGTCAAAGCGCAATTCACATCGCGTGGCTAAAAAACTGATCTCGACTCTCATGAGCTCTCGAAATTTAATGATTTTTCACGAAAGCATAGAAAAATACAATACCATTACAAAGCTTCGTCAGTGAGGAAGCAATTATGAGCAAAATTGAATAAAGAAATGCATTTTTCTACAGACTCACGTTCACTCGATGGTCCATACCTGAGCTTCAATAAAAAAAAAAATTAAGGTCCATATTTCATAAACCCGCGAAAAAGCGAATTCATTGAAAGCTTACAAAAATTTTATTGTCGCATAATTGAATAGAAAAAGATCATCTGTCTAATCTATGGGAAGGTATTTTTCTACAGACTCACGTTCACTCAATAGTTTATGCCCGAGCTTTTATAACAAAAAAAATTCACGTCCAAATTTCGCAAGTCCGCGAAAAAGCGAAGAATGCGTCGAGAAGGCTGCGGATGGTGCAGGAGCATCTCCTCCTATCGAAAAGCGCGGACAGGGCCGCTCGCGTTTGCGAGCGTCGGCAACAACGACGCACTTCCGGCCGGCTGGAAGTGCGGCCGCTGCTATTTCGAGATCAGCTGGCCGCGGCAGGGAGCTAAATAAATCCGGGCGAGCGCGAATCAGGCCCATTCCTCCGCGCGGCCTCGCCGCCGGCTCGTCTCGGCCGCCTCCACTTACCAAGCTCGTCGGGTGGAACCAGCTTTGAGGTTATCGAGCGCATCACGATGAACGCCGTGCCGTTTATTATCTCGACCAGTGGCGCTGCAACACGTGCCGTTAGCATTATCATTTTTTTTTCGTACCTTAAGTTCTTTTCTTTTTTTTCTCTTTTTTTATTGCTGCTATATGATTTTATGAATGCGCGGATAATGGGACTGTTTATTTCTCTTTTGAAGGACTTCTAAAGCAGCCTTCTTATTAAATGAATATTAAAAGCGATATCGATAATTGAAATTCAGTGTGATTTGCTAATTATTTTTTTTTTTTTTTATTATTACTTTTTTTGTCGCACTGGGAAAATATCTGTAGCACGTGCTCATTGGAGGTAACTAAAAAAGGTTAAATTGTAAGGATAGTGTTTTTTTTTTAATACCTGCAGTGATCGATTAAAAGTCACACTGAAATCTACAAAGTTCTATATCTATTGTGAAATTTTGTTATTAAAATGAAATTATTTATAATAATTAATAAATAAAGTAATCAAGAAGAATAATACAATAGCGTTTAACAAAGTAAACATTCCATTTCGTCTTACATAAATAAATATCAAGTTTCATTATTTTTATCATTCTCATCTACATAAATAATTTTTTTTAATTCAAGATGAAAAGTAAAAAAGACAAGAACTAGCTCACCTATATACATAACCCAGTCGGTCGTCGCGAAGGCGTAAATAGCGCTAGCGAATATCTTGGTGGTTAGACTGACGGCTCCAAGGAGGGCGTCGTCCATCTTCAGGAAGTGGCTGAAGACGCCCACGGCAAACATGGTACCTGAGGAATTTCACCTTGAAATCAGATCCTTTAATGTCTTAGTCTATCCGCGCACTCGACGCATTTTTTTGCTTCTTCACTGTACCATCATGTCCGCTCGATTACCCCTGTCTCATTGTGCCTCGCAATTAGCTTTAATGCGTTTTCTTTCAGCAAAAATAGAAAAAAAGAGTCTACTCAAGAGATACAAAGGATTTTTTATTTTCAATTTCATAACACACTTTACAAATCAAGAATTAATTTCAATTTACGCCTATTGATGATTTCTAAAACGGCGATGCGCGTAGCTATCAAGTATTCAGCGTGACTTAAGGGGGGTTTATACATAAAAATTTTTTTTGAAAAAAAACTTGAAAATTAAAAAATTATAATAAAATTTATATTTTCTATTAAATATTCTAGAAATATGTTATATTCCTGACAAAATGAGCCCAAATAGAAATTTTTA
>JAWWEN010052636.1:0-10287 GCA_035582955.1 Sycophila texana | reverse complement strand
ACCCTTCATCTAATAAGGCGTAAATTAATTTTGATCTCCTTGAACCGATTACGTGAGCAGGCAGAATTTTTAATAATACGTTAGGTACTAGTCAATCTTTTTTTATTTTTATCTCGGAACTGGACTCAATGTTCGTCTCACGTAATTGATTCACCTTCTCATCCGACCTTCCCGCATCTTTCGCTTCGTTAGAATGTAGCAAGGTATGATGATTTAAGCCACATCTTGTACAGCCACCTTTCTTACACGCCTCACGCAAATGTCCCTCCTTCAAACATTTAAAACACAACCTTTGTGTTCTCGCTACTTTCCAACGGACGAAAGATGGAACCTTGACAAAATCCCGACAATCTTCGGTAACGTGATTCTTGCGAGAACAGTGAGCGCAACGACGAGATTCACTCAATGCAGTCTTCGATTCACTCGCATTTGTCGTAAATACGTTGCTTTTCTGCGGGCGCGAAATTCGACCGGATGGCTCAGATTTTAATTTATTAGAATCATTTTCATTAGATGGGCTAGAACTAGAATGCATGTCGAAAACACCTGCTTTAAAAGCCATCTCAGCCTCCCGATACAAGAATTCGGACACTTTTTCTAAATCGGAATAATCCTTTCCGTACGCTCTCGAGAATCGCGTATAATTATAAATCATTGAGTCAGATAACTTCCACAAAACTTCTTTTGCGAGTTCAGTACTATTCAAATAACCTGTATCTTTTAAGGATCTAATAGCTTTGACAGCATTTCGTAAGTTACTCGCAATATCCACAAATTGAATTTTATACGGTTCGATTCTCGGCAGCGTACGAATTTCTTCCACAATCTTTGATAGGATTATTCGCGAGTTCCCAAAACGTATCTCTAGTGCCCTCATTATTTCGCGTGCAGCACTACCACCGGCAAACAAAGTTTTCACTGCGCTCCGCGCATCTCTCCTTTTAAGCAATCGTATAAGCGCATTACATTTTCTCTGTCCGAATAATTGCCTAATTCAGTTGAATTCTCGAACGCTTCCTTAAAACGAATCCAATCAAGTGGGTCGCCAGAAAATGAAGATAAGTTTTTTGCCGAAGTCATTCGATTTACGAATCCCGAATTACCTTGACTTAAAGAGGAATCTCTTATGACGGATAACGTGTTCTCCATCATATCAAAAAATCGCGCGGCCATATTCTCGTTTGATCGGACGTTCCCATCACCTCTTCCGTTATCTTCTCGACCGGTACTATGGACGAGTAAATGATTGTCATCGTTAAATTCGATTGAATTATCCACGATTAACCCCAAATCGGCATCGTTTTCAAAACAAGCGTTCGGTACTTCCCCTACTTCGTCTTCGCTAAATAAACGCGTGTCATCGGTCTCGATGTCTGGCTCAAGAACAGCCATTACTCTCACCGGAATTCGTGACATGTTATTCCGCGCTGTCGATATCGCTGGTGCTGAATCTTCAGACGCGCGTGTCTGTACTTCACCTGCTTCTTGAGTTCGGGATGACGTCTTCGGAACCCCCGCTGATCTCGCTGCTACGAGCTGATGACGTGGCGGTGTGAGCAAACGCGTCACCGCAGCTTCCGGTTGCTCCGACTGCGGTGTGTCCAGATGAGCTGGTGCGTTGAGGTTACGCGGTTCTCCAGTGCCAGGCTGAATCGTTGAGTCACGTGTCGGTCGTCCAGGTTGCGGCGCGCGCGAACGCGCTGCCGCGGTGCTGGCAAGGGGTTGCGGGGCGCGCGGACGCGCTGCTGCGGTGTTGGTACGGGGTTGCGCTGCCGCGGTGAGATCAGGGGTTTGCGGTGCGCGCGAACGCGCTGCCGCTGCTGGAACAAGGGGTTGCGGTGCGCGAGAACGCGCTGCCGCTACCGGAACAAGTCGTTGCGGTGCGCGCGAACGCGCTGCCGCTGCTGGAACAAGGGGTTGCGGTGCGCGAGAACGCGCTGCCGCTGCTGGATGTCGGGTTCGTGAAGAATATGCACGCGTTGCCATGGTGGTAAAATTGGGCAGTTGAGATTGAGGTTGGGGCTCATGAACCCGTGCAGGAACACTCGTTTCCCCTGTCGCCTCGGGTACCAAAATGTTCTGCCCTCCACCATCCACAGTTAATGTTGCACTCGCTGCTTCCCTCCTTCGCTTAGGTTGTCCTGGAGCCAATAGTCCTCCTCGTCTTTTCCCTGCCATGCTTCCCTTCTGCGCGGTAAATTCCCGAAAAAAAGGTTTCCGGGTTTCGGCACCAAAATGTTACCACTCCGCGTGGTACTTACGCACGAAAGGAATAAGCCAAGGAAAATTTCTTTACAAAAATACTTTATTCATTCGTAAACCGAAGAGGTGTAACGAGTTACAAATCTGAACACGGAATGAATGAAGAAAAAATTGAAAACGCGGTTTTTTGACATCTCTTTCCGAGCTTCAACTTTTTAAATAAAAAACTTGCCTAGCGACGCTTAGCAGCCATGGAACGTCTCTTCGGCTATCCGTCCGCGAGAAAACCACCGATTCTCCCGCCCCGTACCTCTATCTTTTATCGATAATTATTATTACCGGTGATAGAGAAAAAGCGGCCCCGGACGATCACCACGCACACCTCTCGCCGTGCACGCATGCCTACGTAATGATTTTTCTTTTTATCATTCCGCTTGAGACGCTCGACCTCCTTTCCACACCTTCCTCCTGACTTCACCGCCACCGTATCACATAAGCCGGAAAGAGAAGTCATTACAATAAATTTTTTAAAATTAAACTCACCCGAATCAGTCGGGAACAGGAGGTGTCTTGGCTGATGCAGAGCATGAATTAAAAAATAATTTCTTTCACATTTAGCTGTTCTAATTAATTATTATATTGCATTAAATTTTTCGTTTTTACTCTTGTAATTAATAACTTCAATAAGATTAAGTAATTTCCTTTCAAATACAAATTATGATTCTATTTTTTTTTTGTAATTAGCGATCACCCATACTAACGGAGGCGGTCTTAGAGGGCATTGCGCTTCTCTTCGACTATCCCTCACTAACACTGAATAAAATCGGAGGAGTGAAGAGTTGACAGGGAGACATTGCACCTCTCTGGCTCAAACTACCTCTGGCCAACGATTTCCGCGTGAGTGGCGAGTCTAAGGTGAGATTTGTCGCACCTAAGATTTCTTCACACGGACTACAAAAGTCCAGGAGAGGACATCAGAGCACCAAATTTGTCGAGTGCGCGGTGCAACCCTCTCCCCCCTCCGTCCGCAGAGTACTTCGGGTCTAATTAAAATTTTAGAAGTAACTCGGACTCGCGCACTTCGAGGCTTTTCCGGCAAGGCTTTTTTACAAGCATTGCGCTCTAAAAGGCACCTCGGCTGACGCAAAGCTCAGGATCGAGACGTGCGCGTTACATGTTCAAATAATTTTAATTCCCACAACTCTTCACCCGGAAATCACATAAAATACCAACAATTTAAACCAAACCCCATCAAAATTGATTGATCCGTTGGACCTGTAGGTTACGCGCAATAATAATACAAGCCAAATTTTTAAAACTGACATAGCTTAAGATGGAATGGACCTAGATACTTCTAACTGGGACCATTTTGTTACAAAAATAATATATTTGTATAGTATTAAAAGTATATTCGGTTATATATTCAACATTTTTTTTCTTAGAATTTTTTATGAAGAAAAAGTTAAAGATGGTGGACTCCCTTACGTGACAACTGAAATAAAACCAGAACTAAAAGTTCCAAAAATTAGAATAAGAATAAAAAATAATGTTCAATATTAAAACTAAAAAAAAACTTACTAGAAAAGTGTCTCAACTTTGGGTCGCGGATTCTCACCAAACTTTGAATATCATTTTGCTACATCAAAATATGAAGAAAGCCACAATTTTAAGGTCCGACGCCAGAAATTTTCGAAGAGGCACGTTTTTAAAGTGTTATTTCTATTTTACATACTAACACTTTGTGTTTTTTTCATTGAAAATATTTAATCTTCTATAAAAGCTACAGAATCAATTAAAAAATGGAAGTAAAGTAGAGAGAAATACCTTTAATTTGAACTTTTACGCGTCAAAAATTTGAGCATTTAAACACAAGTACAAAAAACAACAATTTATGCGCTGTATTATTTCTTTCGTTCGCATTTTTCTATTTTTTGAACTTGTATTTAAATGCACGTAACTTTTGAAGGAAAAAATATTTTTCGACGCGTAAAAATTCAAATTAAAGGTATTTCTCTGTACTTTACTTCCATTTTTGAATTGATCCTGTAGGTTTTATAGAACATGAAATATTTTCGATGAAAGAAACACGAAGGTGTCAGTATATAAAATAGAAATAACACTTTAAAAACGTGCCTCTTCGAAAATGTTGGGCATCGGACCTTAAAATTGTGGTTTTCTTCATATTTTGATGTAGTTTGGTAAGAATTCGCGACCCAAAGGTCAGACACTTTCCTAGTCAGTAAGAAAATATGTAATGACACAAATAAGATCGAAATGCACGGATGAAAGGTGTAAATTCCAGAAGGCAAGTGAGATTTCAAGATACCTTCGCGTGACATTATGACGACATGTTAATGCGAATAAATCCATCGGCTAGCTTACTTCTGAAAGAGATACTCCCTTAAGTCGGAAGAATATCAGAAAAAGAGCCTAGGCACCGGCCTACACAAACTCTAAAAGAAACCAGAGGTCACTATAATTCGGCATATACAAGTTGACAAAGAAGTCAACTAGGTGTTTCTCCTCGCGATATAGGAGACATCGTGAGGAAGTATCAACTCCAATTATCTGACTAAAAAAGCCTAAGAATAGAGATTTTTCTCATGAGAAAGGAAGATTACTGAGCGACAGCCAAACTCGATCTTGAGCGAATACATACTCACAGATTTGGCGGAGCTGTTTATCGATTCTGCAGCCTCGTAGAACCAAAACGAGTCATAGGTGACAAGCATGGAACGATTTTTTCATCGCAACAACGATGTGGTAGGGAACCAGTCAACTCTTCCAGCAAAGTCTTGTAGGAACGCCCGTAAAAAATTGTTCCATTTTTTCTGTCACTAGCTCCCGGTTTAAACACGAGAACCACGAAATTTTCCCAACAATAATCTATCTCTTATAATAAGCAGCTTCTGTGCCGTGCGCATATCTATAATCTCACAAATTATTTCAATTCTAGAAAGGGGGTAAACAGGAACCGGGGTAAAATGGATGGGGGCAAAATCGAATGGAGGCATAATGGGTTATTGGTCCTATTGAAAAATCTCATCTGAGATCTCAATAGGCATAATGGGTTATTGGATACAATACATTTTGTACATTTCATACATATTATAGGGCACGGGGATAAATGGGTTTTTGAGTACAGAGATAGAGACAGAGACAGAGACAGAGGCAGAGAGAGGTAGGTGAGGGGGAAGGGAAGATAAGGAGGTTGAGGTCGTGCATCTGTGTGTACAAATGCAAATACGCATTTTCTCATATTCTTTTATTTTGTTTCAACGCTGTCCATTACATAAAAAATGCATACAAATTATTGAAGCCTAATTTTTTCATTTTATTTTTAAAATATATTAACCAAATTTGAAAAAAAGTATGTAATAAAAAGAAGAAAAATTATTATTTTGAAGATTAAACCGTCGCCTTTAACGAAGTAAATTACATTTCAAAAAAGGACTATTTTAATCTGCCATTTTTAAAGTACTACAGTAAAGTAAACACTTCCAGTGCCTGTTAAACTTGTGATATAATTCGTTCGTGATCCTAACTTTATCAGGTTTTGAAAGTGTTTACTTTATTCTACATATAGTGCTTTGAAAATGGCAGATTAAAATAGTCCTTTTTTGAAATGTGCTTTTCTTCGTTAGAGGCGACGAAACAGCTTCGATATTCTATTAAAAATATCCAATCATTCAACCGAGCGTTATCGAGGAAGGAAACCCGTTCTAGTTTTAATTAAATTAATTTGTCATTAAAATAATGTTTTTTTCAAGGTTTCAGGTGCCCCTTTAATTTTTAAAAAACAACGCGTATGTTCAACAACCGATCAAATTCTCTACTTCTTTTTTTAACTTATCAAATCGAAAAAATTGCTTAATATGCCATAAATAAAAAGCAAAACATTATCCTACTATCAGCTAACAATAATTATCACGAACACATCAGATTATCATAAAAATAATGAAATTACTTTCTGAAATACTTATTTTTACGAAATAATTTACCTAAAGATACGAATTTAGTTATATTAGACTTACTATAGTAATCTCTAGATTTGATAAACTGCTATATCCTAGCAAAGGAGGTTCTACCGGTAATTGTTCTAACATTGAGAATTTAGTGAAAAATTACAAACGTATAAATAAAAGCTTAATATATTTATAAGCTTAACGTATAAATAAAGCTACAGTTAAATTTTTGAAAGGCTCATAGGCTCAGAAAGGAGAAAAAATTTTTTTATTTTCTTTCTTTTAGCATAATGTGTCATACGGTGACACCTTTTTATCGTGAAAATAAAGAACTAAAATTCAAAATTTGATGAACAATTACAGGCGAATAAATAAAAGCTTGAAAATCTGCAGTTAAATTTTTGAAAGGCTACATGGGTTCAGATAGGAGAAAAAAGTATAAATAGAAGTTTAGGTTATGTTGCGCTCAGAGGTGTGAGTGAGATAGAGCGAGTATCGCTTTATGTTTTTGTTGGTGTGTTCACGTCGATGTGGGTATGCTAGTCTGTAATCACTGTTTTGATTTGTCACCTACCGGTAGAACCTCCTTAAATTAATCAAAACTATCTTAATATAAAAATAATATAATAGAGGATGTATAAGAAAAATATGAAATACGTACCAGTTTTGGTTGGTTTCGAGCTGCCAGTAGGGCAAAGATTTTTCGCTCTATGACATTCATCAAAAATAATTAAACCATCGAAATCTTCACCGCACCATTGTAAAAGTTGCTTTAAACGGCTTTTATATTTTCCACCGTTTTGAGATGATTCACCAATCAAAGCTGAATAAGTACTGAATATAACTCCTTTCTTTACGTTTCCATTAAGAGATGATGAAATTTTTCCATATTTAAATTTGTTTAACGAATGAACCTAAATTTCATAAAAAATAAGAAAATCATTAATGAATTATCATTTATTTAAGTAATATTATTTATCAACAAAGTAGGTGTGTCTATTAGACCTACTTTCTATTCACATGTAAGAATGCCTGCACATGTGATGAACTGCATAATTTGAAATGGACAGACATCAAAGACGATAGAAAGTGTTTAACCCTTTCACTCCCAGAGTATTCTTTTAGTTTAAAAATACACTCCGCAACAAAATTAACGCAATACCTAATTCCGACTAAAAAAAGGCGCAATTTTGAAGATCGATATCTCAGGAAAACATGTCGTAAGGGGTTTCATTTTTTTTTTTTTAATTAAAAGTTGAAGTCTCTAGTTTAAGATGCTGGAACTCGATTTTCGATACGGCGCAACCCCTACTTACCTGGCCTTGAAAATCAAGATCGTTTTTTAAAGCTCATAAGTTTTACAATTTTGCAGTGCGCCTGCGCATGGGTGATTTTTTCTCGATAATTTTGATCATTGCATCTTAAAGTACAACTGTTCCCCTTTAATTTAAAAAAAAAAATTGACCCGCTGCGATTTTTTTGACGATTTGACAGCGTTTTAGAAATTGTATTAATTAATAAAAACGCTTTTTTTCGTAAAAAAATTTGATAATTTCGATCCACCCTACGATTGAATCAGCGGTGTAGAATGACTCGACTTCGTAGATCGATATCTCAGGTTGAAAATGCCATATGCACGGGTTCCAATGTTATTTCTTGGTTAATTCTGATCAAATCGAAATGGAAAACTCGTATCCGAGCGAAACGAATATCACCGTCGACTTTTACCGTACAATTATTAGTAATCGGCCCTTTTAAGGCCTCCCCCCCACACACACACGCACAGGCACACCCACAAACCCCCCCCCCACACATACACACACACTAATATGCTAAGCTAAACCCGATCAACTATCTCCTCATGGTGCTTATTGGGTAACGCTAAAGTCGACGGTAATATTGGTATTGCTCGGATACGAGTTTTCCATTTCAATTTGATCAGAATTAACCAAGAAATAACATTGGAACCTGTGCATATGGCATTTTCAACATGAGATATCGATCTACGAAGTTGAGTCATTCTACACTGCTGATTCAATCATAGGGTGGATTGAAATTATCAATTTTTTACGAAAAAAAAAGCGTTTTTATTAATACAATTTCTAAAACGCTGTCAAATCGTCAAAAAAAATCGTAGCGGGTCAATTTTTTTTTTCAATTAAAAGGGAAGAGTTGTACTTTAAGATGCAATAATCAGAATTATCGAGAAAAAATCACCCATGCGCAGGTGCACTGCGAAATTTTACAACTTTTAGCTTTAAAAAATTATCTTGATTTTCAAGGTCAGGTAAGTAGGGGTTAGTCGGACAGTCGGATGTTATTTGGAGACGCACCAGCGGGCCCGTGCTCAGAGACGTGCTAGCTCGCGCGTAGGTCAACAAAACAACCCATTGCGCTTTGCCTCCAGACTCTTACTGCTGTGATCTGCGCACCCCCTCACGGGATCACCATTGTGGGTGTCTCCTTTTCACCCCCCTGGTATGTACGTCGGCTTTTTCCCAGAGGAGCGGGGGTGCCTCCGCTACCGGACACCAAAGCGGCGGAGTCTTCCCTCCGCTCTTGGAAGTCGGGACTCCCAAGTACGGAGAAGGTATGACCTCCCCACCATGGTACCCGCGCAGAACGCGCGCACATCACAGCTGTCCGAACCTACCCGAGCCTTGATGATTAGACACTTGTAAATAAATACAGTGGTGTCTCTCAGTAAGTAGGGGTTGCGTCGTATCGAAAATCGAATTCCAGCATCTTAAACTAGAGACTTCAACCTTTAATTTAAAAAAAAATTGAACCATTGAAAAAATGATATCGATCTTCGAAATTGCGCCCTTTTTTAGTCGGAATTAGGTGCTGGGTTAATTTTGTTGCGGAATGTCATTTGTTTCGGTATTTTGGTATAAAGGAATTTAAGAAAATTTCTCATTGAGATGTCTGCATCTCTAAAAAATACTAATAATCTAAATTTTTCCAAATTTTCAAAAAAAAAAGAAAAAAAAAAAAAAACTTGAAGATCAAAACTAATGCATATAAAACCTCCTAAATTTCAAATTAATTTTTAATCCACATTAGACAAATAAAATTTGGTAAACAATAATGTTCTAAATCTATTATTTAAAACAAATATGGCTTCGGCGTTTATGAATAAAAGGAATTTTGGAACTTTGGTATATTGTAAATAAAACTGCACCCGATTAATTTCCGAAAAAGAAAAACCATGGTTATCGATGTCTTTTTCAAGAAAATCGATCAGTACTCAAAAAACAAAATGATGAATCTCGCTCAATCAAAAATCAGGAGGCGCGGTAGCGCCTCGAGGCAAGTTTAAGTTCGACGGAACGACTTGCCTACAAGGTCGCAGCGCGCGCCTCTATATACTTCGATATTGGATTTTAACCTCCTATTTTTTTTAATTTAACGCTTTTTAATACTTAGCATTCATAAAATTAATTCGTATCTATGTTTTATAAATAATGCATAAGTTAATCTTTAATGCAGAAAAAGTTTCATGCAAAAAGATTGACCATTTCAAAAAATATGCTGTTTTCCATTTTTTCATAGCTCGCTTCCTTTTCGTATTTTTCATTATTCATCATCAGTCCGCTAATACTCCGGGAGTCCCTCCAGTCGGAAATTAACTTTTTATTGAATTTTGGAGTTTGGTGAGAGAGTTTGAGTATTTGACAGTGATGATTGTTTTACCAGGATAAAGAACAATCTTGACTGCACAAATCTTCCCCGTGCTTACGGTCTTGTAAAAATTCATAAAAAAGATTTACCTATTAGAATCATTGTTTCTGCAGTTAATAGTCCCACTTACAATCTTGACAAATGTTTGACTAACCTTTTTAACAAATACATACCAAAACCAAAATCCTCAGTAAAAAATAGTTTAGAACTTAAAAAACTATTAGATGATTTTATTATTCCTGACGATCACGTTTGTGTCTCATTCGATGTTGTGTCCTTATTCACTAATTTACCCAAAAAAGTCATTATTGATGCTCTAAAGAAAAAGTGGAAATACTTTGGAAGTCTTCTCCCCATAACTAGAGAAGAATTCCTTAAAGGTATTGAAATTTTGCTTGACTCCACTTTCTTTCAATTCAATAATGAATTTTTCCAA
>JAWWEN010052635.1:0-10288 GCA_035582955.1 Sycophila texana | reverse complement strand
ACAATTTAAAAATTTGCAACGTCGCATGAAAATTTTTAAATTGTTCTTCGAGAATCAATTCGAGGCGAGTGTATAGTGTGTGGACGAATGGAAATTGATACTCATCACTTAACTAATTGTTGCTGCAGGCAATGCTGCGTTTGTTCATCGCAGCGTGGTTCATTGCCACAGTGCACGCGGGATGTCCGCTGAGCCCGACGTCCGGACAAACTTCCGCACCGCGACTTCCCGGAGATGGCGGCTATCGGATACTCGTCAGCGGCGACTACGATAAATACATCCCGAACGCTGTTTACACTATCAGTCTTCAAGGTATCGAGTTTCACTCGACAGATTGCTATTTCGATAAGCCGTTCCAGATTATTCAGATTTATTTAACCGAGAATTTTCTATTAAAACTGAACATGGCACTCTATTTTTCTTTAAAAAGTTTAGAAATACAATTTTAAAGCATCTACGCGTTTTTACGGTAATCATGAATTTTTTTGAAACTCAGTTGTTAGCTAAAAATGTTACGGCATAAATTTTAATAAAAACAAAAGAAAAGAAAAACGTAATTCCACGGTAATAATTACATGGAAATGACGTAATTTTTCTTTTGTTTTCGGGAAATTTTATCGCCAAGTTGAAGTCAGATAATTTTTCTTTTGTTTTTATTCAAATTTTTGATATGTCTAGAATTCTAGAAGTCAAAATAACAATAATTTTGAATACCAAATTATTTCAGTTAAATAAAATTTACGATGAATTAAGAATTTAGAGTTTAAATAAATAAATTTAAGCTTAAAAAATATTTGGTAGAAGAGCACATTTGTTAACAAAGTAATTTTTATTTTTCAAGGCTCAAGAGACAATGACAGATCTAAACGGTTCACTCGCTTTACGCTGTCGGTGGATTCGCAGCATGCACCGTTTAATCCGGCGGCTCGAATCGGCTACTTCCAGATCTTCCCGGATTCCCTGACAGAGTTTAATGAGGACTGCGTTAATACTGTATCCGAGGTGTCAGATTATCCTAAATCAGAAGTAAGAAATTGTTATCATTTTTAATATTTATTTATTTAATTTTACTTCATCTTTTTCAATAAAAGAAAATTAATTCAATTCATATTAATTCTTGAATAAAATAAAAAACTGAAAAATTAAATCATTTCGAATTTTGTAGAATTTACGCTTTAATTTAACGTAGTTAAATCATTTTCCAACTGCATGCATTTTTATTTCATTTTAAAACTCTGCACAGCCATAAGAAAAATCATGCGTACATGTTACTTTAATTTATTAGACATTTATATACGTTTTGAAATGATAAAATATACGCGTAGTACCATTCATGCTTTGTTCGTGACTTTATCCCTTTTGAAAACGGAGTAACTGCGAACAAAATATATGTTTACGTAAGCAGCCAATTCAGTTGCAAATCCGGCGTACTTGGCCGAGGGGCACTGCGCAGAAAAGCCATCCTAAAAGAGTAAAGAACCGACCTCCTCTCCTTGAAACACTTTTGCTCGCTCATCAGCCAAACGCAGTCGACCTCCGGCGAAAAGAGAGAAAAAGAAAACAAAGTCTTATCGCGCCGGACCATTGTATGCAAATTCCTTTACCGCGAAACAAAAAGAGATGAAAAATAATAATAATAAAAAACGCACGATTGCAGGTACAGGTGATGTGGCGAGCGCCGCCCGCAGGCTCCGGATGCGTCATCTTCACGGCGATGGTGATGGAAGACCCGAACCACTGGTTCGCCGAGGACGACCGCCTGGTCAGGACCTTCTGCGAGATGAGCCGCAGGGAGACCGAACAACTCGACGAGCAACGATGCTGTGCTTGCGATGAGGCCAAGTACAAGGTACGCATGTTATACATAAAGACATTTCCCTTGTAAATCAAGTGGTTGAATAAATTTGCTGTGGGGTAATTGCCGTATACAGTGAGTAAAGCCCTTACGAAAATAAATTATCGAATCGCTGTAAAAATAAATAAGTGAAATTTGACTAAAATAAGTGAATAGTTACTTATTCCACGTGAACAATCTTCCACTTGCTGCAATAAGTGGAAGTTATTTAATGTGAAATAAGTGACTATTCAATTATACTAGTGAAATTTCACTTACTCATTTTTAGAGGGAAAAGTCTATTTTAAGAAACTATTGCATAAATTACTGATGAGTTCGATAATGCCAATAGTAAATCAGCGATTATTGACTCCTTATTGGTAGAAATCATTTAGTTTTGTTCTATGATGAAACGATTTTTTTTAAACATTTTAGGCTATTTTTCAAACTATAGTTATTAAATGGGCCTAAAATATTTAAAAAAATCGTTTCATCATAGGACAAAACTAGACGATTTCTACTAGGGCTACCCTAATGAGTTTTTGAGTAACTACACTACTGAAAAATTTTAGAGAGAACTCAGGACATTTTTGTAAGGGAATGTAATTCTATTCCAATTTGTCGATGTTGATTCGATGGAGTACAAAGAACATTAAGAAACGGTCCACTTGCAGTTGGTGATGGAAGGTTTATGGACGAATCTGACCCACCCAAAGGACTTCCCCCAATCCGCTTGGCTAACGCACTTTAGTGACGTGGTTGGAGCTTCGCATGAGACTAATTTCTCATTCTGGGGACGTGATCACATAGCTACCGATGGATTCAGACAGCTCGCCGAATGGGGCTCGGCTTCCGGCCTCGAAACGGAATTGCGCAACAAAGCCAAATACCTCAGGACGTACATAAAGGCGCCTGGTCTATGGTATCCTAATGTCAACACCAACACCACCGCAAACTTCAAGTAACTTTTCACTTTCCCTTACTTTCTTTCTCTTATCATTTACTGACAACAAAAAATATAATAAATTTTTCGTCGCTGTTGGTTTTAAAAGATTCCTCGAAGATTTTAACGGCCAAACTGAATAAGCAAAAAACACTCGCTTCATTCCTCTGGAGGTTCTAACATTTATTTTATTTATTTATTTACTTATATTAAATGTGCTTAATTCATTTGTTATAAATTTCCTAAGCGCATAAAAATTTCCAAATAAAATCTAGTATTAATTAAATCTTGGACAATTAAAACATAGTAGTAGTGTAAAAAATCGTATTCTACTTTTGTACACGTCAATACTCTCCTCTTTGGAAATATTCTTGGAAATAGAATTCCATACCCTATTGACCGTCGAACAAAATGAATATTACTCACCGAGCTCTGCTCCTGAATAGCGCGAAAATTCCTTAAGTACACTGTTGAAAATCCGTTCAATTCTATAAATTATTTTAATGTTTAGACTTTTATAATGTGTAGACACGAGGCGGGGCATGAGGCGGAATACCGCGAGATGAGGCGGGTTGAGGCGGGTCGAGGCGGGACAAGCAAAAAATAAATGAAGGAGAAAGAATTACACCGTGATTTGAGGCGGGATAAGTGAAGTATACTTTGAGGCGGGCTTCAGGCGGGATAAACAAAAAATGAAAGAAGGAATTTCACGGTTATTTGAGGCGGGATGAGGCGGGTCCTGAGGGCCATGGGGCCAATTAACTATATGTAATATAGAGATATATATTAAGGTACTTTTAAATCATTAGAGTGGACCGTAAGCATCCGCTGTTGTCAGTGGCGTCGATGCTGGGCCCGTCCCCCGACTGGGTGGTGGGCGTGAGCAAACTCAACCTGTGCCAGCGCGACTGCACGTGGATCAAGGGCATGACGATCGACTTGTACCCCTGGGACGCCGGCACGGACAACGGCATCAGCTACATGTCGCCGAACTCGGAGACGAAGCCGCGCGAGTACATGAAGCCCATCACCACCATGTACCCGGAGGACCCGCGCTCACCCTTCTACGACCCCAGCGGCAAACCCATGCTGCCCCTGGCCAGACTCTATCTTGACCGCGAGGAGATCAAGAAGCGCAGCTGCGACGAGAAGGACCTCGAGGAGGAGCTCGCCGAGTTTAGTGCGGCGGAGACCTCCCAAGACACCGAGAGACGTGAGTCATTTGAAGAATTCATCAAACCCAAGTGGTTACGATGAGTCCTTTGGATTTATATCTTTTATTATGCCGTGCGGTTAACTTGGAACGGGGAGTGACAGGTTTAGTTTGCGGTGAATATTATGCGAGGCGTCGGGGAGTATAATGTGCTTTGATATATTTTTATCTTTGAACGGGCTTTCCAAGTTGATTGCTGCTATTTATATTATTTATAGTCGGTGGTCATCACGTATCATTTACCAGTATTGTATTCGCAGTATTATACATGAAAATACTCGTACTTTGTACCTCACATACGTTTATTATTGTAATGCCTTCAGATTATAACCGCTTTTAACTATCATATGTGTATTAATAATATTTTACTAACGCAATAAATAATAAATAATTGCTACGTTTAACGAATCATTGTCTCTGCAGTTCATTTTTACGAATTATTGTTATGCAATTCCTAAGATATTCATTTTATTGCTGAGGAGAGCCAAACCACTGAGTCGTGCGGATTTCTTTGAAATTTTACGGAATGATTCTTTTAACAAAACAGCGAATACGTCTCTAGGAATTTGTTCAAATGGGACCGAGCAACAAAAATAGTAAATATTATTTAAAAAACGTGGGTAAAGTATGCTAGAATAGTTAAAAATAAAGACTCGTACTAAAACGAAGAAAAGCAGAAATAAAGAAGAATAAAAATCTATATTTCGAAATTAATCTGATTAAAAAATCTGTAGTGGTTCATGAATTATTCATTATTAAATATCGATAAAAAAAATATGACAGAAATTGCGTGCACACAAATTTCCAATTGTATCCTTTATGTTCTTCTTTTTTTTCTTATTTCACGCGTTGAAGTGCGACTTTTCGTTCGTAGTTAGCATTTTCATACATATTTTACTAGATTTCTCGAAAATTTTCCCCATTTAATGTGTGGCTCCATTTGATTAAATCCCAAAACACGTATTCATTATTTTCGATCAAAGAATCAGCCTAAATCTAAATTAAAAATTCTAGAAAAATCCAGCACCTGCCGCGTTGATATTCTCCTTGTGAGTTTAAAAAAAAAATGTTAAATCATTTCTCAGCGAATAGCATGATTAAATGAAACCTTCATAAACGCAATACTCTCATTTACATTACCTCATCGCTAAAATCCTGAAGAAAAAGACATGAAATGCTTGCGAACGAAAAAAAGAAAAGAATCCTAATGCAACCTGACGGCGATACTAATCGCAAAAGTTCCGCGCGAAAAACCGCGAAAAGGGAAAGTATCCTCTGTAGCTGGTGTTTATGGACGAAGCGAGGCATAACCGAAACGCGGACGACTTATGCTTCAGCCGAATGCATGACGACGGAGTACTCGGAGTGGACGCAGTGCTCGGTGACGTGCGGCAAGGGCCTACGAATGCGCACCCGAGCTTACCGCATCCCGGAGAAAGCGGCGATGATGGGCTGCAGCCGTCAGCTCGTCGCCAAAGAGATGTGTCTGGCGCCCGCCGGCGAATGCTCGTGAGTAAATACCTCGTTACTCTTGTCAGGGCTTGGCTTAGAGCTTGACCTACGTCGGCCAACCTGTTTCGCCAACAATGCCCCCATTGTTCCTGTTTAATTCGTCGTCCGTGCGGGATGTACACCTAGTGTATAATATTTTTCCAAAATTTTTCGAAAATGGCAACGTCACCTATGTATATATATAGTTAGAACCGCCAGCTTAATAATATGGACAACGCTGTCATTTTTGCTTATTTTTGAAAACGTTCGGGAAACTATTATGCACACCCAGTGTAGGTTTTCAAGCCATTTTCTTCGACCTTTGGTGCACACTTTTCGTGATTTTTTTTTTTTTTTGGTAATTGTTTAAGGGGATTAACCAGAGCTATTTTCTGGAAAAAATTCCGCCAAAAAAAACAAATTAAAGAATAGAAACAAACTAGCAATTTGAAAGTTGTTGTTTTAAACAATCTCTATATTGGTTCAAAAGTTATGTAGTGTTAAATATGAGTGTCGAAAACTTATATATAAAATTTTACGAAAGATCCAGTTCCAATGGGAAAGACCCAGCAACCTACAATTTTTGTCGGATCTTGATGAATCTTTCGGTAATGTATCCCTCTCTTCGAGATCTTCAATACTGTCTAATGGATTTACTACCTAAGCCTTTGTTCGTCGTATACTCATACTTTTCAACAAGATCCGACCAAAATTGTAGATTCCGGAGAAGTTCGAATGGTGGGTATTTTACATTGGTACTGGGTCTTTCGCAAAATTTTATACCATATAATTTTCAACACTCACATTGAATTATACATAACTTTTGAATCAATAGATAGAGACTTTAGAAGAATTAATATTTATAAACCGCATTGGTTTTAAAAGAAAAGCATTTATAATAGGTTTTCACAAAAAAAGAAATTCATAGAATATTCTAAACTCGTTCATGGGCATGTCCCCTTCATAAGGAAAAAGATATTTTATAATTAAGTATAAATTATACGTAACCTGCCTAGGACGAACCAATTTAGTTAATTGATCGTTGTTCTCTTGAAACTGGAATAAGAAAAATAAATTTGAGGATTTCTTTCTAACCATACTCTGACTCCCAAAACGATTATCTATAAACACTCATGAGAGCTACAACTGTAGTAGTCCATATTTTAATAAAAAAAATCTCACAGTTAAATTATAATTAAATTTACTGAAAATTGTCAAGGTTAATTATTCTCTTTTAAGTGACGGAGAGAAGAGCGAAGATGACAACCCATTCCCCGGCCTCAACGAAGCGGAATGCCAGACGACAGAATGGGGCGCCTGGGGTGAATGCAGCGCATCTTGCGGCATTGGCTTCAGGACTCGTTGGCGCAATCTGCTCAACCCCGAGAAACGGAAGAAGTGCTACCACGTCACGCTCATGGAGAAGGAGAAATGCATGCAACCAGCTTGCACCGCCAGTGTCGAGCAGAGCGAGGACGTCTTTTGCAAGGTATTAACTAAGACTTCATGCATATTAAACTTGCACAAAGTCGCTACGCGATCACACTGGATGTCATGTTTACGTTAATTTTTTTTTTCATACCTTTTCACTGAGAGAGAAATTCCTGGTTCAAAAGATTCGCGACTCAATGTAGAATACAGAATACCTTCGCAATCATTTATTTTTTACAAGCTTAATTTTTGTTTTATTTCATACAAATACTTGATAGTAAAATAGTATACATTCGCTTTCGTTTAATTATAATGCATCAAAGAAAAAGCGAACACACTTTAACGTGCAAAATATAAATTTTCTAATTATCATTGATCAATATATCAATATTTAAATTTCGCACCGTAAAGTGAGTTTCTTTTATGCACTTTTATGCAGTTCTTTTATGCACTTTATGCAGTTCTTTTATGCACTTTTATGCAGTTCTTTTATGCACTCTTATGCAGTCCTTTTATGCACTTCTTATATACTAAGAATTTAGTACAAAATTAAAATCAGTATATTTTGACGATAGTCTAACCTTAAGGAGGCTCAGTGGGTTAAACCTTTTTGTGTAAAATCTCTTTAAAAAAATTCAGAGTACAGTCTATGGTATTATTCATAGGTGTGCAAAAATTTAGGCCCAGATATCGAACAAAAAAAGAAAATAAAAATTACCAAAGTTACGACTTTTAACACGGGAGGTATAGGCCGCACATTAAAATTACCTACTTAGACTGGGTTATTTGATTATTGGATCTGTAGATTTAAATAAGAAACTAAATATCTTATAGTTAAAGTCATAAGGAATTGAATCGTTGTTTAAAAGTGTAGGGTTGACGGTCATTTAAGAAAAAGAATTAGTTCATTAAAAAAAAAAAACATATTTACTGTGCAAACAGTATACCTATCTATACTTCTTTAAAATTGTCATCGTTCTTAGTTTGTGTTTCTACCATAAAATAGATGACATAAAGTGCACATTATTATTAAATATGAATACATTAACATTTCTACACCATTATTTTCTAATAATTTGCATAAATAAACAAGCACCCATAATATATTGCCCTGGGATACGGCCTTGACCGTATGAGCCTCCTTAAGCTGTACTGTCAACTTAAGGTAAGTCTGTTATCAAAAAATAAATATTTTTCCTGAACATCTAATTATGAAAATTATACTGCAGTGTTGTTAGTAGTTCAATTTTATAAAAACACAATTTTCTTGATTTATTTTTGTTAGTTGACCGAATGGTCAGACTGGTCCCCTTGCAGCGTGACTTGTGGGAAAGGAGTCAAAACGCGGACGCGGTTGCTGCTTGTGGCACCGGAATTTCAATCAGCATGTGCCAAAAAGGTTGAGCTTGTTGAACAGCGACTCTGCTTAGACCAAGCTGACTGCACTTTTGACGTGGCTACTGCTAAGGGTTCGTACTTTTTTAAATCAACTCTCATTTGTTACAGAGTAGATTATTAGAAATCGTTACCTCTAACGACAAATAGTACATTCCAGAATTCTGAAAAAAGCTCTAAAAGCTCTTTATTAATTTATTATATTGACACTATCTGATTTATCGTAGTTATTTGCATGGAGGAGCCAGAGAAAGGACCTTGCCGGGGATACTTCGAGCGCTGGGTCTACAACCCTGAGAAGCAGACCTGCGTATCCTTCGTTTACGGTGGTTGCCGAGGAAATAGAAATAATTTCCGCACTTTCGCCGAGTGCTCAAAAACTTGTTACCCTGTAAGTATACGATATATTCTGACTAACAAATTCTAAAAATTCAATTTCCATCTAAGAGACTTGTTATTATTATTATTATTTTTTTTAATATGATAAACTTTTTAATGTTTTTTTAAATATAATAAAATTGTTAATCTTTTTTTTCAAAGGTAAGGCCAGGTGCGATTGAAGCCCAGCCTGCAGCACAGTCATTGGATCATGTTCCGCGACACGCAACGGTTGATAGGCTGATCGAGAAGCCGGTATCTGGGAGATCAGTAGCTCCATCCTCGGATCCAATCGACTGCGAGGTTTCAGACTGGTCGCCTTGGACGGCCTGTAACGTCGCTTGCGGCACAGGACGAGTTACCAGCACCCGCACTATTACGGTATATACACTTTTCTCCATTATAAGATTATGTTTCTGTTGTTTCTTTGGTTAATTTGATGAAAAATAAAATAAATATAAATAAATAAATAAAATTGCAGAGGCAACCAGCAAACGGCGGAAGGCCGTGCCCGAGACGACTGCAACGCCGTGCCCGATGTCAGCTGGCGCCTTGTGATCTCTAAATTGCCATTTCGAGTCACAGTGTTACTTAAGGACACAATAGATATATTTATATTGATGTCTTAAAAATGTATAAAGATACTTATTTTAATATATATCAATAATTTTGTTATGCAATAGATTTACGTCGAAGAGAAACTTAATAGATTTTGATACTTACTGTACAAATACATAAGTTATAAGAATACTTACCTGTGCATTAATAAAGTGTAGAAAATATACAAAAGTCCTTTTAAAAAAAAAAAAATTAATTAATATAATTAGTATTTAATGGAAAAATGTTTTCTTATTTTTTGTACAATAATCATATTTAAATGCAAACAAAAGAACCAAATGAATATGTAACTTAAAATATAAATGAACAAATCATAAATAAAATGTATTTATTCAAAAGAAAAATATTACTTGAATAATTTTTATGATTCAATATTTGTTTTATGGTAGGCAGGAAAGAAACATGGAGTATCAGAATATACTGGGATTTATTAATGGTCATTTCTTTGTTTAGCCAACAAACTTTTGCCGCTGAAATAAATTCATTTTTTCTTTTTTTTATTCCGGTGCGTCCTCTTTCCGCATATTTCTTATAAGTACGTATAAGAATTGCGTCAATTGGTAAAATTCAATTATTCATCTATTTTTCGATTTTCAAATTTTACTCTGGTGTCCAATGAACTGTCAAATTGGAAGTTGTGTAAATATCAAAATTTCGCTTTGAAAATCAGTTTGGTAAAATGAATATTTGAAACGGCGAAATTCATAGTACCTACTTTCGGCGCTCAAAGGCGTGATCAACACGACTCTTTCCTTTTTTCTACCCCACTCTTTAAATATTAGTTTAATCATGATTAGTTCTATTCCTTAACCGTAGTTATGTTTATCGCAAACTTTTCAAAGACGTGAAAACTATATATAGTAACACTTTTATGGAAAAATCGTTTACAAATGACAGATTAAAAAATGCTTAAGGGGGTCATATACCAATAAATTTGGAATTACAAAAAGACCTGCAAAAATAAAATTATAGAAATCAGTAAGTT
>JAWWEN010052634.1:0-10290 GCA_035582955.1 Sycophila texana | reverse complement strand
AAGTACTTTTACGTCAAAATCTGAAGATCGAAAAATTTTGGCGACACAAGGCTTTCTCTATGAGAAAGCAAAAAAGAATCAATAAAGAGAACCGAACATAAAAGTCTAGCCTATACAGTATAACAAAAAACACTTATTGAATTATCACTTTTAATCTATCTTTGTAATAAAATTAATATATAAATTTATTATTAGAATTCTTTGTAACTGATATTCCTCAACCTCGTACTGAAACGGCACACTGACACGAAATCAAGATTTTGGAAGACTTCCCAAAAAAAAAAAAAAAGAAAAAGCTTCGCCAAAACAGGAATGAAAAAAGTATCTTCAATATAAACAACAAAAGAGTATCCGAGCTTCCGCTCAGTGAAACGTCCGCAATCACAAAGAAATATCCTCGTTCCTTTTTCCATCTAGAATCCAGGCCGCAATAAATACACGAAAAGCGGGAGGTAGTCAGGTCCCGCGTCGTGCACCTTCCGCGGGGATGAATCATGCATCGCGACCGTTGTGTGTTTACGGCAGCTGCGCCGAGTAACCCGAGGGCGTTCCGGGGAATAGGTAACCGGCAGAAATGCGGCGCTCGGGAAAAGCTCGTAATGGACCGAATATTGACTGGGGTGTATCTCCTTTTTATTTCCCCCCGAACTCGGCGCTGCCAGAATTTCAGATCCGGCCGGTGATAGGCGCAGATGGGTCGCCGTGTACGCTCTGGTAATTTCATATCGAGTATAATCTGCTTCGATTAGTCGTCCGATTATGGATGTTAACAGATGAATAATGTGTGATTTGCTTTGCTTCGAGGTTTATTCGATGGAAACTGTGTTTTTCTGTGGTTTTTATTGACATCGAGTGGACAATTTTTATTGAATTAATTGCAATTTTTTATTGAAAATTGAATTTAGAGTTTTTTTTTTTTTACTAACCTCCTATAAAAAGAAAAAGAATTGAATTGCGGAAGAAGAATTATATAGAGAAATTGAAAAGATTAAAGTATCAAACAACGATTTTTTTTATAATGGGTGATATTGAATTTTATACTTTTTATATTGTACAGTTTGATATTTATTAATTCTGTTGTGATTTATGCAGCACTTTCAGGAGTAGTTTTATTAAACAGTGTGTAAATGACGCCAAATTCGAGTTTTTTAAATTAAAATAAATTAAAATAATTTGAATCAGCAAAGCTCGAATCTTATTTTAGTTCATTTGTCAATATTCAAATAATTACTCAATTTTTTAAATTTCTAATTACTTCATTGTTTATTTTAAATAATTGTATTAAAAAAAAAAATAAGTATCTTGGGCACGTAAAGCTCTAAGGGTTTTTCTGGTTTATTGAAAAACGAAGATAAGAGCTGTTGAAACGTGGACAACGCGATAAGTTTCGAAAGGATTATTGATTTTATTTCTTCAATTGTTTTATGTAACAGTGAAAGTTCGCAAGTTCTTATTAGATCTAGACGTTTTTAACTAATTATTCTTTACTGCTTTAGGTGTACAACCAAAAAAAAAATGAAATTCTTTTTCTGTTACTCACGTTCTAATTTGAATTTTTACAAAACTAAATTGTGAATTAGCTTACGATAGGTTCACTTGGTTATTTAAATAAGGTTACGTTATAATATGACCTTGTTTTATTCTGAAAGTAGTCGTCATATACATACGATTGATAAGTTATTCCGATCGATCTGCAAATATTATCTATTCGATTTGAAGGAGTATTTTTATATTTTTTATGATTATATTTATTTTTTTTTTCAGCTAATTTGATAGAAATTAATTGCCATTAGAAATTAATTAAAACAATGGAAACAATCAGTAAATCAATTGAAATCCAATTATAACTTATTAAGTATTGATCGAACTGATGGAGCAAACAATCATCATGAATAATATCGCCAAGTCCGTAAACAAACTTGGATGCTGTGAAAAAACAGATGTGACGTAGCTAACACCGAAAACGAATCTTTACCAAACAAATAATGACCATAGCAATCTCCACAAATAAGACTCTGAGTAACAACAAAACTATTTTAGATCGACTAATCAAAATAACTCTAAATTTTTAGATTAAAATTAAAATAAAAGAACCACCACATCGAAAAGACATCCAAATTTAACTATACATTAATTCAATTTAAAATTGTAGTAGCTAAAACTTTCAGATTCAAATTTCAATAAAAAAAAAAAAAACTGATCAATCAAGATACTTCAAATCGTAACTTACATTATATCAATGCAATTAAACTTTGCAATAAATCTACTTTCAGATTAAAATTGTAATACAAAGAATCACTGAAACCCCATGGATGCAAACTCAACTCAATTCAATTGAAAACGCAGTATTGAAAATTGAAAACGACAAAAAAAAAAGGAACAAACAGACGCACAACGCGATTAGATCGCAGTATAAAATCGAGGCGAGAGATAGGCGCAAGCGCTATGTGCAGTGTATATAATAAACCTCGCGGCTCGCGAATTCGAGCCTATACGTCGAGGCACACTCGGACCTTTCACCTCAAGGCATTCGCAACGGCTCGCGAGTTGAATCATCGAAATCCATATAGCGGCTGGGGGGGGCCTCGGCGGCGCAACTCACTCTCAAAAACTTTCCTTTGTCGCCGCTGCTGTACACTGATTCACTCGCTCGCCTCGGCCGCCGTTTCGTGCTTTTTTTTCTCTCTCTCTCTTTTTCCTTTATTTTCTCCCACGACGACGCGGGACCCGCGGACTAAAATAGAATCGTCGCAGGAGCCGGCGATGCGCGGGCCTCGCGCGCATTATCATATACCGCGGCCTCGTGAATCTTACCTACATACACGCGGGGGGGAGACAAGGAAACGCGCGACGAGGGGAGAAAGTGCCGTCGAGGTGAGGAATTTCTATTGAAGAACGAACTTCTTTTGTACACCCGTTCGATGATGGATGTCGCTTTATCTCCATTTTTCCTACTTTTTTATTCAAGAGAGTAGAGTATAATTGAGGAGAGAATGTGCGTGTAGTGTGTGTGTGTGGGTGTTGTGTGATGTGGGCCTGTGTGTTTTGTGCTGTGGACTTGTGAATGTGTTGTGCGATGTGGGCCTGTGTGTGCGTTATGTGACGTATAAAGTTTTGTATTTAACCTACGTATGAATCCGTGTGTGTGTTATTTGATGTGTGGGTGTGAATGTGTGTGTGTGTGTGTGTGTGCTTGCGTTTTGGACGTGATTGTGTGAGTGTGTATCGTGCGATATGGGCCTGTGTGTGTGTTATGTGATGTATAACGTTTTTTATGTGATTTACGGGCGAATGTGTGTATGTTATGTGATGTATAGGGTGTGTGAGTGCAGTGTGCGTATGCTGAGGTTTTGAACGTGGTTGTGTAGGTGTCTATCGTGCGATGTGGGCCTGTGTGTGCGTTATGTGATATATTTATAAAGTTTTTTATGAGGTCTATGGGCGAATGTGTGTATGGGTGTGAGTGTGTGCGTGCGCTATCGTTTTGGAAGTGATCGTGTGGGTGTGTGTATATACGAGAAAGGAAGGGAGGAAGAAATAGAGAAAGAGAGAGAGTTAAAAAATGCGATTATTTATTCGAATTCGTTAGGAGTAATTTGGATTTATGCGCTTTTGGTGCGAGTTATTGTCGCGTTAATCTGAATCGCTGGCGCGCGCCCTGCCAGACGGCGATGGCTGTAAACGTCAAGTATGAGGAACTAATGCACTCGCTGACTTACGAGTTGATTGTTTTCGCTACAGATGTTAACATGCGGGGTTACAAGTAATAAAATTGTTTTCTGGGATAAAAGGGATTCTGCGATTAGCGTTTTATTTATTGAAAAGCTGGTTCGATCGTGCGAGGTAACAGTGTCACAATGGTTTGGGTTTTTTTCCTTTTCTTTTCTCCGCTTTTCGAAACAAAGTAGACGGCGTTGTTATGACAGAAATCTATTGCAACTTACTTTTGAGCGGGAATTTTAGAAACCATATTTTTCGTATAGTAATATTTATGCCACTTAGTTTCAGTTGAAGTATTTTCTTTTTTAAGTTACTACTGAAGATTGCAGAACTAAGATTAAAAAGCATGTATATATTTTTTATCAATAATTTAATAAATCAGGTATAAAAAATAAGTGTCCACGAAACTTAAGAAAAAAAAATTCTCGAAAGTATGTCAATATCGTAATTAGAAATTGTTTTAAAATTTTTGCAAGTCCTTATAATATAAGAAATTTACAATGTACAGCCTTAAACATTGTATCCTATCCTCTCTTTAAAAACTGATGGCTTAATGGACAATGATATGAAGTTTCAACTTTTTAATGTTTAAATAACTTTAAAATTCCAAAAGGCGATTTAATTTTTCAATCTAAATTATCACAGTATTTTATATTTTTATTTAAGTTATATTGTTATTAAATAATATTGTTAAAATATTACGTCTCAATTTATTTGTTAAGCCCCACAAAGTCTAAAAAATGCATAATCACAAAAGCTGCTAACACGAAACCCCCAAAAATTAAAACACACCAGAAAATCTGCGAACGTGAAAAACAATCATTTATACGCCCATTTACACAACAATAATTTCCTCATAATTTATCACGAAAGTACCTCCTTCAGTCCAACAACTGCAAACGATTAAAAATCCATCCAAAACATCGTCCTACGCCCACGAAAAATATCCTCGCTGCTCAATCATTCATCCTCCTCCACAATTAGAATCCCCACGAGCGGCTGTGCAACGATTCCCGGTGCTGTCCATCATGATCGTTCGAGTCTCGCGTGACCATCTCCCGGGCCCGCCGCGAAATTACGAAGAGCGACTCCCCGGACGAGAGCAGACCACGCCGGTCGTAGCTCCCGCGAGTCCCAACGAGCGCGTTAATGCCGATTAAAACGAGAGGAGAGATCTGCCACCCGCAGGGAAAAAGGCGGCAAGCGCTAGTCTGTGAATCCCCAGCTGTTTCTCTTTGCCCTTTACTCGCGCCCTGGATAGACCTATTCACGGATTAATTAAAGCCCAGGTCTGCAAAGCCGACTTGAAAATGCACTTTCCTCGTGAAACGCGAGCTTTATTCTTTGACGCTTGCGGAAACGTCTCGAGCGTGTGTTTTGTCTACACTGGAAAAAAAAAATTTTTGCTGCTCTAACTAAAAATTTTGTTGAATCCTCCTTACACAATTATTTTACACTGAGAGAATTTTCTCATATAAATTACAGTGATTTTTCCGTAAAAATTACGTGAAAGAACGTAATCGTGGGACGGTTGGCAATGCTATAAATTTTTACTTTTACGGTTATAAAATCACCGTAATTTTTAGCTGAATCTTGAACGGTTGAGTAAGTGTTGTAAATTTTACTAGAAAAACCCTGTAAAAATTTCGAGGAGCTTCACATAAAAGCTCTTTTTGTAAAATTTACAAAGCTGGGTCAGCCGTCTAAGATTCAGGTACAAATTATCGTGATTTTCCCGTAAAAATTTACAGTATAGTGCCGAACCATCCCAAAATTACGTTTTTACACGCAATTTTTACGAGAAAATTCTCTTAGTGAATTGATTTAACTAAATATTTAGCTGAATTAACAAAATTTTCGGCTTACAAATCGATCTAGTTAAACTTTTATGTAATGAGTTGAAAAATCCAATGAGAGATTTAATTTTCGCGCCATAAAATGTATTCACTTTTTCTTTGATGAACATGTGTCTCTATAATAAAAAAAAAAGTGGTATTTTTATAAAATAAATGAATTGGAAGGTCGCGAATCCTTCGGAACAAGATTTATTTCTCTTTAAGTCTCTATAAGTATGCAAACGAGGGGCTAAGGAGCGACGCGGTAGTGACTAGCGTTTTCGGCATGGTGTCCGCGCCCTTGGGGTCGAATTTATCTTGCTTTGGCTCGGGATCGTTTAGTCGTCGTTTGATTTATACGTTTTTGGGTGGATGCACTGGTACACTGGATCCAGGGTGTTCGGTGCAATTAGCAGCCATTGTTTTTCGTTTAAAAAATTTCAAAACAATGAGGAGTTTTGGAAATAAAATCCAGGCTGTTTAACTGTTTCAATGGGAGCGGAGCGAATGGAGCGAATATACACGGTAAACTCTGCTTGAAAGCAACATTTTCAAAGCTTTAATATTCTCTCTTTGAAGGGTGAAATAAACTTCAGTGCTATCCGCTGGTTACGTTGGCTTGGATTTTCCCTTTTTCATGATGATTCGTACACGGAGAAGCGCGTGATTTAGCGAATATTACTGTTTTCTCGCACAAGCAAATTTGCGCCGTGATAAAAATTAGATACTACGTTGCTTAACGTAAGTGCTAATGCACTTTCTATAATCACCGCAGTAAATTTTATTATTTCCTATTTATATTAAACGTATTTATTACTGTATAAAGACATTTATATGTTCAACTGAGATTTTACTACTACAAGATTTTAAAAAACTTTTTTTTTTTGTCTAATTTTTCTTGAATTTACATTTTTTTATTAGATCATTTTATATTTTTAAAATTTAATTATATTTCTCAAAAGAATAGTTATTATTTATCATTTGAATAAAACGTTGTCTATATGATACTTTCATATGAAACTTTATTATTTCCAGAAGGCAGCTACACTAGTCGTCCGAGCTGCACTAGATTTTTAATAAAAGGTTTACTTTGTTCGGCGGGAAATTTTGAAATAACGACTTCCGTGTTCGAATACAATTTATTACGAACGCGATACAGCTGTTGCCGCCGGGGGGGGGGGCTCCCCTTCGATATCGCCCACTACAGGCTCGTAGCTTTTAAAAAGATCCAGGTATATATAATATAAGTGCAAGAGCAAAGGGAGCTAATGTCCGATTTCCGTGACGCATCAACTTCATCATCGTCATCAGCAGAAGCATCGCGCTAAGAATCTCGAAAGGGAAGAGCCGTGTAATTGCCGCCGCGAGCTTAGTTTTTCCGAGGCGCCTTAAGACAAAAAGCATGCCTTATGATCCTTTAATCTTCAGACAGTTTTCCGTTTGCTTTGTCCAGCGTAGACTTGTCGTCCAGGCTTGGCTTGTGGAATATTTTTCATAAGACTGTTCTAAATTAAATGCATTGTTATAAATATTTCGTTACAAATCTGACGAATGGTTTTAAACGATATTTGAAAAAATACTTATAACAATGCAATTAATCTAAAACAGTCTTATTATAAATAATAGAAATAAATTTATAAGCTTTACTTATTGATTGAGTGTACTTAACATTTTTTAATTTCATTAACAAATTAATTCTTTAAGGTGTGTCAGTGGCCATTTCTCGAATTTATTTATGTACGTACTGAATACTTTTTCAACGCGACTAGTCACTTAAAACATTTCTGATAGAATACTCTTCTAGTAAGTGTAATTAATATCGATGTCGGGTATTTTGAAAATACACTGCTCTCCTTCAATAAAGTAATAACTTTCGAAACCAAACGTTGTTATATTTTTATAGTTCTTTCTAAAAATAGTATTAAATATAAAACTTGATATTAGAAAATTTATCAGACATATTTAATTATTATTAAGATACTTGTTTAAAATAAATTTTAGAATACAATTATAAAGTTTTTAAACTGAAATTATTAAAAATTAATTTATTCTAGCCGGCGTTACGCATTACTCGGGACTTCGTAACGTGCGATTTCCACGTTACAATGACATTAACCTTATTCAAATTGATTCCAATTTTGATATTATTTAATACGTGCCAAACGTTTTGAATTTTGGCGCCACTTGACCAGATTTATTCTTTACCAAATTAAATTCCTTTTTTTAATACTTTACTACTCTCATTGTTTTTTTAAAGAATACGAAAAATTTTTTTACAAATTACCCACATTGTACCACATACCAATGTATTTTTACAAGAATTTTTTGCAAAATTCGTTGACTACTTAGAAAATTTCATATCTTCCTAGAAAAATTCGTAGGTTCCATGCGAACAACTCAGTAGTTCGTAGTAAAATTTATCAGATTATCATAGTACATTCCGCGAAGGAATATGCAACAGGATTCTCGTGTAGATATTTCTTATTAAAATTGTTACAAAACAATTTATCTGAACAAAAATACTATAAACTAATCCAAAATAATTTTTAAATTATCCACATACAACATATACCTCCTATATGAATGTAACACAAATAACTATAAAAAGAACAAACTATAGAAAAAAAGTAATTTAGTTAAAAAATTAATAACCTTCTCGGCCCCTATATCAAACGATCAATATACATACACATACACCATAAACCCGCAGTCTCCCCAAATAACCTACATAAGTTAAAGCACACAAAGCGTAATCTCATGCAAGTTTCCCCAAAATTCCAAAGCTCAGTCTCAAAGAACAGCTGGGCGTTGCGCCGCGCGCACGTATACACAGAGTAAACCAGGACGTAGATGCACATAATAAAGCCAGGCGTAAAGGCAGTCGCCCAGGGTCGATGACCTTCGCGCCCGCGTGCACCTAGGCGTGCCCACAGTGCGCGCCGTTTCGAACTTCCCGGCAGCGAGCCCGACTTGGCGAACTTCTCCGAGCTTGCGACGTGCGTCGGCGGCCCGCGGAGGGCTTTCTAAGCTCGAGCTTCCTGGCAGGGCAGAAATGGGGGGCGGCGAACGATTTCCGACGAGGCGCCGACCGATCGATTTTCCACCGGGGGTGCTGTTCTCTACAGTTCTGGCGCGATATTGTTGGCCGATGCTTTTTTTGAGGGCGACGGCCGGTACGCTCCCCACTTTGACGATTTGACGGACTTGGATTATTGGTTTTGCGTTATTGGGGTATGATTTTCTTTAGGTTGGATGCTTGTAAATAGGCGACCTGGGATACGAATATGGATAGAATCTACATGGACAGAATTTCTCAGAAAAAAAAAAAATACGAGTACGGCAACCGTAAACGTGATATACGGTTGATCTGGGAGTAAGCATTTATATTTATTTCGATAAATATTTTCAGTGCCATTCAAGGATTAATACAGAACGACGCGCCGAACAAGTAATAAATGTCAAGTAAATTTTAATACTGAACTTTACGTGATTTTTTCAAAAAGTAGTTTTTCCTATACGAATGACAATTTACTACTTTAATTAATTTGTAATTTTATACGGAAAAGCACGTAAATTTTACCAAATATGACTGAAATTTTACTGGACAGTGCAGTAAAATTTACGGTTCGTCTCGTAATTTTTACACGGTTTTTTTCGTAAATTTTATTGAAAAATTCGATTCGTGGACTTGGTTGTAGTGGGTTGAGGCTTCTTATAACTTTGGAGCGGATCAAAATTAAGTTTAGGAGGTAAGTAGGTAAAAAAAAAAGAATTAGTAATTTTGAACAAAATATTTCTTTGATATATAATAACTATTAAAATCTTGTAAATCTGAAAATGTGATAATTCTCTTAGAAAATGTGAATAGTGACATTTTTTATGTGAAAATTCGTCCACATATTGAATCAGCTGACGACATTTGACATAAAAAATGTTACTATTCAAATTTTCCAAGTGAATTTCACATGTTCGAATCTAAAGAGAACCAAACTGCGACTATGAGTACGCATAATGCTAATGAGCACACGTGTGTATCGTTATATAAGCCACGCTAAATATTTATAGATTAAATATTTCGAAAATAGAAAAAGTAGAGTTATGCCCTTCTGCCGGGAAGTCGCAGCTATTGATTTAAATAATGGTGGAGTAGTAATAAAGATAATTTATCTTTACTAGGAAAATTATTTGAGATGAAGGATTAGCGTCATTTTCAGGATTTCGCAGGCATTTCCAGGAAAGCGTTTCGAGCCGCCAGAGTATTTTAAATCATTAAACAAGCGCGTAAACGAGTTTTCTTTCATAAAGCCCGGCAGCCTCATTCCGTACAACTTTGTCGACTGTGCACAGCCAACTATACTTCCTTACAGTTTCAACTAAAACTAAATAAATATCGCGAATCACAAGCCCTTGGCAAACTCGGTGCGTTTCTAAATAAAATATTTAATTCTTCTTCTCAGAAATTCACTCGGATTTATTGCATTTATTTGAAATCCATTCAACTCGCTTGCCATTCATTCAAGTGGCATCCAATTGGGAGCAATTTTTCATTGATCGATAGCATAGACAAAATCCTGTATACATGGAATTTCTTGATTTCTCCTGGATTTCCAGGGCCGAAATAAAAAAATTTCAATGCTACGAAGCAATAAATTAATAATAAAAACAACGTGTGGGTCTCGGGACCCCCGGTAGGAACGAAGTTCCCTCGGCTTGTTACCGCCACTATATACATAGA
>JAWWEN010052633.1:0-10293 GCA_035582955.1 Sycophila texana | reverse complement strand
TTAAAGTAAAAGCTACGCGTATGATTTTTTTGAGCAACTTCTTAAGAAAGTGAAAAATCACGATAACCACCTTAACCAGCCGTCCATAATTCAAGTAAAAGTTACGGTGATTTTCCCGTAAAGCTTTACAGAAAATTCTCTTAGTATAGAATACAGCTGCTTTAATACTAATACATCTCACGTAAGTTTCAAATGAAAAATGAGCGAGTTTAATTATTAAATTAAAGTAATTATTGAATAAAGTGAACTATCATTGCAAAAAGATTAAATCGATGTAGCGCTCACCTTGATTCGTTACAATGACACTTGATACGGCTTCGGGTACGCTCATTCCAGCGGCGAGGAAAGTCAATCCCATTACCGAATCGGGAATCATCAGCGTGTCACCTAAAAATGAAATATAATTGAATACATAACTGACTAAAAAATTGTAATTGAAAAAAGCAGTATTTGTCAAGAAATAAGGTAGTAATTGAATTTTAATTAATTTGCAGGTGAAATTTACCGATGATCGTGATATCCCAGCCGACGACGTAGGACATCAGGGCGATCCATACGATGCACATGACGAACGTCAAAGGGTACCAGTTTCTTAGCGAATGTCTTCTGCAGTCAGGAATCGTGATCAGGAGTATCGCGTTGATGGGCCAAGTTACCACCCACCAGCATCTCTCCCAACCATTTTCTGGCCAAGACGTCATATTCACAATTTCCACTGCAACAAATAAAAGTTTTTATTCATTATTAAGTAAAAAGAAGCACGATATGTATAATTTAAAAAAATTAATGACTTCAATATTTATCGCAAAAAAAGAAAGCAAAACGTATATTCTTTTGCCGGAAGTTGGAAAATTTTAAATTGGTGAAACGTAACGAGAAGATCTTATTAAAATGTTGTTTTCAGATTTATCTACTGCAATTTCAATCAACAAATGTATACTCACGGAATTCTTCACTGGCCTCCAAGCTCTCAATGTCCAAGACTCCATTGCAGTCTCCTGAAAAGAGAAGCGAGCATTGATAGAACAGGAGGGTCGAAGCAAAGGGTGTACGAGCGTCGTGGGAGGAACGAAAAAGCTCACCGTTTTGATAAAAGGTGTCTTTGACCTTGGTATTGGTGAAAAAGCTCTCGGCGGCCTTGCTCGACTGGACAAAAGAATCGTGGAACTTGTCCTTTCCGATCAGCGGGCTTTCCTCCGTGAGGTTTCTGTACTTCCTACGACGCTTTGAGACAAAGAGATTCAGGCAGCTACTGATGCGTGTATTGAAGACCATCGCTGAAACAAAAGGACGTGATTCATTGCTTAAGCTGTCGTTTTACTCGAGCGAAATGTTCCCTTCGCTAATCCGAATCCGATTTTACATCAGAAGGTATACGAAATCTTTTTCAGAAAAAATATTTTAAGCAATATTTTCTATTTTATTTATTAATAAGGGCTAAAGCTAAAAAATTATTTCAGAATTGAACTTAAAAATAAGACTTTTTTAACTATCATTATAGTTATATTACCGTTGAATAATAGTAAGTTTTCGATTAAATTTTTATTGCAGATTTTTGTGAGAAAATTTTTTTTGAATAGACTAATAAAGTAAGAATAAACAAATAAAAAAAATTTGCTGGCAGCTTTTGGTTCTGCCATCCGAAAAGTCTACATACCCAAAATATAAAAAATGTAGAATAATACGAGAATGAATGCTTCGTACCACTCGATACGACCGTCGTGTAAAGTGAAAATTAGTAGCAGTACAGTGACTCCATAGGCCAAGGAATCTCGGCTTACAGGCCACCAATCCAGATCTAATACCTGAAAACATTTATTGTCGACAGTTATGCAATTGTCACTATACGAAGTAAACGGCCTCGTCGTGGAATTCGTCGCGAAAAAATGTTCATGTTAATTTTTTGCCATTTACATGACACTTGTATAAACTATGTAATAGCTAGAACTTAATTGTTTATTGAACGTTATTGAACTTTCCAATCCTTGGACTAGAGATAAAATAATAAGCCGTAAAAAGTCGCGACTTTAAGCGCGAGATTTCACTTTGTCTTTATGAAATAAAATTACTAATATGAGAAGAAATAATGTAACAGCATTGTTTTTCATTATTTCATGAAAAACGTTTTTATCAGATAACAATTTGTTTTGAAAAAAATATTATCTTTTATAGATCACCTAGATAAATATAATTGTAATTGTGTAATATGTCTTTTTAAGAACATTTGTTTATAAGATTTCAATTAAAATTGTTATTTTGTAATTGTATATTAAAGACGAACGTGTTTAAATCAATCGTGTTCAATGCTCATTCAATTTTTTAGGCGCATGTAAAGTGAATTTTTAATAAACTATAAAGTGTGTTATTTGAAAAACATGTCATTTAATGTCGTGTAAATGGTAAAAAAGAAGATTAGCAAATAGCACGTGCGCAATAATAACACACGATTGTGTGTTAATTCTTTACACATTTTTTTCGTGTCGAATTAATATACATATTCTGTGTCATTCTTCTATAACACACAAAATATGTTAATTTTTTGGAACGTGTTAACGTATGATTTTCTTTTTTAAGGACATACCTGGGAGGCGAAGAGACCGCAGCAAGCAGGTACGGCGAGTATGTTAAAGACGGCGGAGCCGACGATGGTGCCGACCCCGAGGTCGCCCTCGGTCACGAAGGTGCCGACGATGTTAATGAAGAGCTCGGGACTCGAGGTCGCCGCAGCCATGAACGTCGCCCCGGCCACGTCCTTCGACATGCCGATCTCTGCAAACGAACAAACGGCTTACTCTCGATCATTCGCGCGGCACTGAGCGACGAGGTGAACGAAAACTTGGCGTCGCACCAAGTGACTCGGACTTACTCGCCCTTACGGAAACTCGTGGAATTTTAAGCGAAGCTCTTGAGACTGACGGCCAGTTTTAGGAGCGAGAGTTATGGTAAAGGTTACCGGTCCAATTGATATTTTTTGGCTCGACGCCTAAATTCTCGTTCTTGCAGGGGATGACTTTCAATTTAATTGTTCGATTTCAATTATCGTTGATTTTTACTTTAATAATGTTCTGCACTTACTTCTTTTTTTAAATATTTTTTTTGAAAAGCTATTTGGGTCTTTGAAATAAGGCATATTTAATTGACATAAAATAATCATTGAAATGGAACTTGTTTATCAATGCGAAAGCAATTGAAGAATTAAAGCTTGTTAAAATTTATTTTAGATTATTGGGTCACTTTAAAGAATCATGAGATAAAATGTCAATATTCGTTATACATTGAAACGCAACTAAACTGTATTAGAAACAATTAATTTTAAAAACAATAATAATAATAAAAGGTGTGGGTCTCGGGACCCCCGACAGAAATGATAACTTCCGTATTGTAACATTTTATAAATGTCAATAATTGAGTGTTTTTGGATCATTTTATGATGTTTTACGAAAATGTCTACGAATATTGGAAATGGCCGAAAAATCAATATTGGACCAATATTAAAGCAATATTGATTTTTTTGTCATTTCCAATATTCGTGGACATTTTCTAAAATCATCATAAAGTGATCCAAAAACACTCAATTGACATTTATAAAATGTTTTTACTCAATTAATATATATATATATATATATATATAAACATTTTATCAATGTCAATTGAGTGTTTTTGGATCATTTTATGATGTTTTACGAAAATGTCTACGAATATTGGAAATGACCGAAAAATCAATATTGGTTTAATAATGGTTCAATATTGGTTATCACTTCAAAAACAACTAAATATTATTTATCCAACGATAGTACAAATAACTAATTACATATATAATTTGCAGGAACTTACTATCGCACAGTTTGGTGATGGAAGGTACGAAGAAGTCATCGCAGACGATGGCAAGTAAGAAGAACGAGTAAATAGCGATGACGAAGTGAATGGCGATGTAGCCCTTCTGGCGCTGCTCTCGCGTCAGCCCATCAGGCGGAAACTCATTGATGGACGGTCGGGTGCAGTTTTCTTGAAGAACCGGAGCTACGCTGCCATTAAAAATGGTTGTACCCTCAACGTTTGCGGTAGTTGTTGACTCGACTACCTGCAACAGCCGACGGGAGTATCCTAGAAGACATCACAAAAATATTGCCGTTAGTTTTCTGTTTTTCTTTTTATTTTATATTTTATTATCTATTATTGATTTATAATCACTAGTTATTAATTAAATAGTGTAGCTTTTTAATGCATATTTTACAATATTAAAACCTGAAGGCGCGTTTCGTCCCAGGTCAGCCTACTGGTTTCATCAGTCTAATATATTTATCAAAGTCAGGCGTGTCGACTGACAACTGCTTTAGTCACGAAATTTACCAATGATTTTAAAAATAAAAATAATTCTGTTCATTTTACCGTCCTCGGACTCAACTGGGCAGACTAATGCGTCGACTCTACAAAATTTTACTCGACATGTGTACTTGTGTACCAAGCGCTTTCTCTCGGAAAATCTAAATGAGAAGAAAAGGCCCTTTATCGCGGTCCGGAACAAAAAATTACCTGGATCCGAGGGTATTATTTATGGCGGTTGGTCATAAACTTATAGTTTTACGATTTAAGACTCAAAATTCGTAACGGACATTTCTTGTAGATTCGTTTATTTATATTTTTATCGATTATTATCTATGAACAATCTTGGTGTTTTCTGCTATTTAATTTTAAGATTGTTTTTAATCTTTTTTCAATATAAAAATTATGTCCGTAACAAACAGGAAAAGGTGACGGGTAGTTTGCAAGAACGACTAATCATTTTTCGTGTTATATTTTTAACGATTTGATTTTATACGTTATTATTTCTTGTTGAAATGATTAGTGAAGTATGAGACGAGGTATTTTGCAATTAGTTTCTCTTAAAATGCAATAAGTAAATAAGTACTATATTGACATTGACGTTTCTCACAACTGAAAGGCAGTAGTGTTGTCCACCAATCATCAGTTAGAAAATCGTGTCGCAGATATCGGTTTTCTTTTTTCATTGCTGAGTATTATTACGACAATTACTTTTCTTGCGTAAATCATAAAATTGTGAAAAATAATGAATAATCCCGATATCCGTTTCATTTTATCGTTCCATTGTATGTAATTTCACGTCGAACTACGCAGAGCGCAGTAATCATAAGAATCTTGGAAATACAACGATAAACACTGATAAGTCGTAGAAATTGATATAATTGATTAGTCACTGTTTGAGTGTACAGCTTTGAAAGTTCGTTGAAATGGTTGCATCTATTTACATGGGTACTAGTTAAAAAGGTTTTTAAAGATGAAGTATATATGTAATTGATAATGTTATCTTTTTTTCCTCAAGAAGTTTTTGCACGCACGTTAATTTTTTCAAGAGCATTGGCGGTTATTCTTGCCAATGCGAAGTCTGAACATAAATCATTCGGTTAATGACCATAGGATAAAAACGACGTAGCAAACATATTTTAAAAAGATCGATAAATTTAACCTGATTATAGTAGCTTTGTAATTAGAGTACGTGTGAGTACCTTGATAAGCGACCATATTATTTTATTTAATAATTTATTCTTTTAGAAAAACCGACGTGTCGTAACAATTTTAAATTTAAGAAAACTAATGCAACATAACTATTATAAAATAATCCGTTCCTGGATCTCAAACATTTTATTGAATTAAAAATAATTAGCAACGTTTTTTTATAGGAATTCAGTAAACTTAATTATCTACCGACTTAAATTTTGTGTAAATTGAACAATAATATTAATAATTTAGTACTTTTTTTAAAAACTATTTGAACATTTTTTATTATTGCAGAATTTTATCGAATTGCAGAGCGATACCAATCGAAAATTTATAATTAAATACTTTATAAGTATTTGCGTGAAATATTTATCACCGTTCTGATAATGTGATGCAGATAATTACAAAATTAATTTTGAAATTTATTATTCTTAAGTCGAATGAATGAATCATCATCTTTTTATATGCACCTAGAAAATAGCTTAATAACTTTAAAATGAACAATAATTGAGTTAGCATAGAATAATAATTACAATAGATTTATTACGATTTCCAAAAGAATTTGTTAAATTTCGTACTGCGCCAGTAGGCAAAAGCATATTTTGAAAATAAATTTAAGATAATCACTTTTTGTTGGTACTTGAATGAGAGGCAAATTTCAGATTAGTTTTTGCAATATCTACTATTTCGTTTGTTAATGTATGTACATTGTTAGAAATATTCACATTAAAATTAATGTACAAGAAAGTAAATTTCAGACAAGTATGTATTCATTCAATTTTATGTACTGCAGTAATATTAATAAGTATTTGAATAAAATTTAATACAAATTTACATTAAAATTAACTAGAATTATTCTGAAAGATACGCAAATTTACAGATATATTTTAAAGTCTATGAAAATGTACATTAATACTCTATTTTGTTACAGGTACATTAATTTTAATGCTGCAGGACATTTTTAACAGTGTATTGTTGTAGACTAATTTTTTCGTATTGTTAATTTAAATATTTCTGTTTGAAGTTTCAAACTTCAAACAGAAATATCTTATTCTCTTCTTATCATAATCTTATTTGTTACGTAACGGACAGCAAAATCTAATCTAATCGGGGTTAAAAAAATTTCAAGCCTCACAAATCCAGCATTGAAATACTCTCCAAAAAAAGTAAAGATAATTTCACCTGCACTCAGTGTACTAGCTATTTGCACAAATTCACGCTGTAAAAAACATCTGCGACAAATCTTTCTAAATCTGAAAATGTGAAGTTCACTTGGGAAATGTGAATAGTAACATTTTTTATGTTACTATTCACATTATGGACGAATTTTCACATACAAAATGTCACATCCACATTTTTTAGGTGAATTTTCACATTTTTTCAATGAATTTTCACATTTTCAGATTTACAGCGAAAGGAGAATGAACAAGTCGCAAGTCCGGTGACTTACTGCCGGGTTCGGGTGCGCCGCCTGCGCCAGCGATCGTGTCTCCGGCGGAGCTGGTGGCGAGCCCTGCGAGGCTCGCGAACAGACAGTAGAGGCTCGGTATTGCCAGTACCAGGACCAAGCGAACGCCCAACGTGTATCTCCTCCTGGCCATAGCCGGCCGACCTTTGCCTACGTCCACCGTCGATTTCGCTCGGCGCACTCGCTTCTCTCTACACCCTCTTTATCTTCGTCTCTTCACTCTCGACTGATCACCGGCTCCTCCGCGTCTCTGCTCCCTTTTCCTCTTGCGGGCTGAGGTAGGCGCTCGGTGCTCACTCTGAGGATGTCGTCGCTCGACGTCCCGGTTGGAACTGATCGAAGATCGGCGCCGGGGCGATCGGTATTATTTAAGGAGGCACCCGGGCTTATCGCACCCTCGTATCACCGCGGCCGATAAGATTATCGCGGCCGCGTCGACAGAAAAATGCGTCGGCGGAGGAAAGTTTTCATTGGTCGCGTTGGCCGATTTAGCCGTGCGATTTGCACCTGTGAAAAATAGAGAGAGAGATGATGCGCATAGAGTGGGGCTGGAAGTGAGAACTGCGGGTAGATATTTTACGATGCGCGCGGACTGGCGGTTTCGAAGTCGTCGATTCGTGTGCGGGTCTTTTTTGGTTCGTACAGGTATACGGGTTTGGATTGCGATGATTGCGAATACATACTCACGGATTCATTTTTGCGTTACTTTATATTGGTGTCGTTGTGCTTGCACTAGTGATATTTTAAAATTTGTTTTGGTTGTCATTTGCAAAATTTATAAAATACAAAATGAAAAGATTTCAATGGCAATAGTGAATGCAATGTGTATACATAGATAGTTACTTCAGAAAACATTCGTTATAATTGAATTGTAAAAATACATTTTTACGTATTATTTTGTTAAAAGTATAAATGTGTAAGTTTGTTATTCGTGCGAAATATCTAAATTAATACGTGGATTTTAAATTTATTGACATTTGACACTTTCGTTCACATTTATCAATTATCTTGAAATGACTGAATGGGTCAACTGGCCACGATTAAAATATCGAAATATAATTCGTGTAATTAAATACGAAAGTTCAGTGTTGTTTTTTTTTTTTAGTCTTAATTTAGAGCTTCCGTATTTTAATTTTCGAAGATAAATTCAACTTAAATTTTCAATCGTAAACAATTCTCTCTCAGACTCATTAATCTCCCGCCTGTAAGCAGCAACTATTCATAACATTAATCATCACAACAAACTAAATTTTTTTTTTTTTTTTTTTTAAGCATCAACCGACCAGGCCTATCTCAGTCACTCAAGACCGATGTAATTTAACAAGTGATCCTTAACAGCAAATAAAACCCAGAGCACCGGTTGCTAAGTTTATATACCCACTGCGGCACGCCATAAAAATTCTTCAGCCACTCATCGCTCATTCACCGGCCGAGCACTCCCACGAGTGAACTTGGACAGAATGGAGACTGCGTAGCATCGGTGAATCGGTCGAAAAAAACATAAAACTCATTCGAAGCGAGAGAACAATCGGTGCAAATTCGCGAGGCAGTCAAAACAAGCCGCGTCCGCGTTGACGTTGATGGTCGCGTGCTTACACTGGTTCGAGGTTTAACCGAAAGGAGGAGATATGTTAGAGCGACTAATGCGGTGACTCCGTGTGTCATGGTTTTGACGCGTCGGTGCGTCGCACTTTTCCGGCGTACGCGACGAAGGGCCCCGCCGTAGCGCGCCCATGATTTTTTAGTACGGTAACCCCCACTGCACGGAAGCTGCCCACGCCCTCCGATCGCATTCCGATGGCGCGATGGGCTCTTAATATTAATGGTCGAGGCTCCGCTTCGAGATCGTTTGTAATTTTTTTTTCATTAATGAAAAGATTTTTTTAGATATTTTTAATTTTATTTTCCCATAATATATCTTCATTTCTTCTGTTGTCAAATGTGCATCTCTTTTCTGTGCGATGACGCTTTTTTAAGCTCTTTTTTTTCATTCTTTTTTGTGGTAGTCAGGAATTTTTAAGCATGAAATGTATAGTTATTTTTATTAAATGGAAATATTTTTTCTTTGTAGATGAAAGGATAATTGCATTACAACGCAAGATATATGGACACTTGAGTGTCAAGATCATTGACTAAGAGTTGAAGGAAAATGTTGAATAACCACGGGTATATTAAAGATAGTAAAAATTTTGTCATAAATTTTACTACTAAATAATCACTTATTTTTAGATTGATATAACGAGCTTATAGCTAAATGCTTGTTACTGCTAGCGCGGTAAAAAAAGTAGCAGTGAGGAAACGCAAACCGCGCCTTTTCTATATAAACTAAAAAATTATCAGAAAACTCTCGATTTTCAATACATTTAAATTTGTTTTTAATGAAATACACAAACTAATGTAATATACACTGCAATTCAGAAATACGCTACCGTAAAATAGTTCAATGTAGGTATATCTACTTATCACGAAAAATCTGCAGTGTTAAAGGCAAATAAGGAATTTTAATATATTACGTGTTGGAAGCAAATTATTGTTGTGTTCCTGAACGTTTATAATTTTTGCATAAATTAAATTTAATGCAAATTGAGTAAATTTGTCTGCAAACCTATAAAATCCGTTTCCAATTGCTCGTGCATTAAAATTCCTACATTCTTTCAACACTGCAGTCAGAACCACACTCTAATTAGCCAAAGCTCGAAAAGTTAAAAAAAAAAAAAAAAAATAATAAAATAAAAATTGTATAATTTACGTACTCATCGCTCACTTTTTGAGACGTGCTCACACTCTAACATTGGCTTTTACTTTACGTGCAACACACTTAGGAGACAGTGGAATATTCTTATACCTACTCGGATTGTCAATTTAAACGCTATTGGTGAATTTAAAACTTCTTTGCGTTCTTTCCGTCTAAAAATAAATAAGTGAAATTTCACTAGACTATTCACTTTAGAATAGAACAGAATAGAATAATTTTTTATTGCAAGTTACAGTATTTACAAATAAAGATCATCTATAAATATACATAAGACAGTTTTAAATTACGACAATACGAATCACGTACTGAGTTCTAAGTTCATAATCATTTTAAAATTGCAGTAAAAATAATTGCATCTGAGTGATATCACAGTGATCGTTACTTAAAATTAATAATACTTAAGTCATAAAGTTAAAAGTTATATCACGGCGTTTAAAATGACTAGATACAAAAATTTAATAAAACATACTAGTCAAATTAAGGGTAGAGTACCATGAAAAATTGCCAAAAAATGTACTTTTTTTACTATTTTTTAAATTCTCTAATTTACAAT
>JAWWEN010052632.1:0-10294 GCA_035582955.1 Sycophila texana | reverse complement strand
CGGCGCTCCGCTATCCCCTCCACTCTACGCGTGGACTATACGCATATACTAGCGTGAAGGAATTGTATATTCTCACATAAACAAATATTTATATTTGTTTCAAAGAAACATAAACTTTAAAATCCGTTAAAGAAATATATTATAGTGTAAAATTACTAATAAACATCAGATTTAATTAGATATAGGTAAGATATCTATTATAATATTAATCCTTTTGGGTACACTGTTAAAAAAAGGATTAAATTTAATGTAAATTAATGCATGTACTTAAAATTCAGTTCATGTAAGTACATTAAATTGAATTCATTTACATTAAACTTAAAAAAAATTAAATTAATTTACTTTAATTTTTACATTAAATTAAATGTAAATTAGTTAAATTAAATGTAAATTAGTTAAATTAAATGTAAATTAGTTAAATTAATGTAAATTAGTTAAATTAAATGTAAATTAGTTAAATTAAATGTAAATTAGTTAAATTTCATGTAAATTAATGTGATTTACATTAAGTTTAATGTAAATTAAGTAAACTTCATGTAGGTTCAGTAAAGTTCAAGTGCGCCGATAAAATTTGCTTCCAGTACATATTAATATAAATTTAACTATTTTTAACAGTATAGAACTACATACTCCACTAGCCAAATGAAAAGAACGAAAAAAAATTACAGCCTTAGAAAAATGTTGTTCTAAAGTACCCTTAAATCTCAGATTCGCGATGAAATTGCTGGCTCTGATGTCGGCTGTGCCAAATGTGCGCACTCACCTGCTGCAGGACGATTCGTGCATGCAGTTTTTCACTGAGACCTACGCCGAGACGAGCGACGGCTTCCTGCGCGAGTTCTCCTCGCGCATCCTCGCCGAGCTGACGAGCGAGCACACGGGCAGCGCCGCCTTTCTCGACAAGTACCCCGAGCCGATTTTCCTCTACGACGGGGTGCTCGCCGTCGACCCGGACGTAAAGCGCAACTGCGCGGAGATCATCGACAATCTCCTCGGGGACTATCAGGGCTTCGACGTCATTGCCCGATCGAAGGTTCGTCTTGCATAAGGTACTATTCGATTTCACATTTATTCCAGTACGCGTTTTCCTTACCATAGAAAAAAATTTGTGCGTTTTTTTTTTCAACATTTATGTTTGGTTGACTGTTGGTAGTTTAGTTACAATAAATTTTATTTTTTGAATCTTATATAAATGGCCCATTTAATATGTTATTAAATAAATCAATGAATTAATGATTAAATAAATAATCTATGAAATATAAATACAAAATTTGTGATTAGTGATTCGTTACGCTTCGTCTATTCAAAGCTGTAACAGTGTAATATAGAAGTAACAATGTCTAATAACTAACCCGAGCGCTTTTATTAATTTTTAGAGAAATTTTACTGAATGGGCGTTTCAGAATATATCTCCAAGTACTATATACATAGTTGAGTGATTTTTGCTTTCTTACATTTTGTAATTTTGTTTAAATTTTTTACTATATGAAATTTAATAAAAAAAGTTCTACTTTAGTATTATATATACAAATTTAATTTACATATATACAAATAATGCAGGAAAACCGGAGATACTTATAAGGCAACGTTTAACTGAATGAAAAAAAGCACTTCTCGTATGTTTTTTCTCATGATTACTTTTCGGCACAGGATTTCAATTTCATCGCGGTTTACAACTTATTCAAGCAGCCCTATCCTGTCATACAAGAGATCGCGTTAGAAATTATCGAGCATATCGTTATGCACAACGCGGCCGACGACGTTCAGGAAATTTTCCGCCAGTCGGAGGGATTGACACGCCTACTCGAGATTCTGACCGTAGGTATAAATGATTTGAAATTTTATTTTGTTTAAGCGTTTAAATACATATTTTTTGTTGTTGTTAAATTAACGTTTTACGATCGTAGGTTGAGGAGTGGAACGACTTACACAGCAAAGTACTGGATATTATTGCTTTGTCATGCGAGAATCCGAAAACGGCCGACCTTATGAATGACACAAATGGGACGAAGCGATTATTCGATTTTATGGAAAATACGATTGATGAAAATTTGAAATTCAAAGTATTGAGTATTTTCGTGTGCTTAGCAGAAAGTTTAAACGGCAGAAAAGTACGTGTCAGGTTTTATACTTCAGTATTATTACTTGCAACTAAAAAAAGGCTGTGTTTCACTTTAGGCTCGTGTAGCTCGCATTGAAAAAAATTGCTTAAAAAATATCTATATGCTGTTTGTATTTATAATTTTGTTTTCTAGTTTAGCCTAGTTTTTAAGTATTATTTTAGTGCATTTTGTATAAACTTTACTTTTAAAATTTAATGAGAAAATATAAAAGAAAACATTAATTTCGTTAACTTCATACGAATAAACTGTATATAATCAACCGAATCATAATTATAGGGGTTTTAATCAATTGTTTTTAAATGGATTTCATGTGTATACAAAGCTTTTTATGCAACAGATATTTAAATTTAAGTACGAAATGTTTGAAAAGTAATTCTATCGTTGGTTTATTAAATACTAAAAAAGAAGAATTATTCGGCTGTTAACGACTCTTAAGATGAACTATAGAATAGCGGTACTGATTTTTTCAAGCGCGTATTACGTAAAAGTATTTAAACTTTCAACCGAATTAACGAATAAATAGTGAAACATTTTCCTTGCTGCGTTTACTAACTTTTGATACTCAAAACCAAAAGGTACTGTACAATCTTGGGCTAGTTCCACATCTCATACTGTACACAGAAGCAACGGCTGAGCCGTCGATTCAAGCGATTGTCTGTCAGGCGATTGCAAAATTGACTCAATATTATCCCGCCGCTCAAGAAATATCGGAAGCGAATCCTTTGAATTACGTCTTAAGTGAGCATTAAATTAGTTTTTCGTTTATTTAATTGAGACCTAAATAAAATTGAATTTCCTCATTTATTGGGCAGGTTTATTGAATAACGATGAAGCAACGTGGGCATCAAGATTAACAGCTATTTTTACGCTCAAAGAATTGTTCACCGCAGATATTCAAAATTGCAGCAACTTTTTAGCTATCGATGGATTGGTAACTTCATTCATCACGTATAAATGCAGTAAAATACAGCTAAACAATTATATTATGAATTTATTTATATACATTTTATTTTTCGAATTGTTCGAGAAAGTATAATTTTCAATCGATTTTACTTTATATTCGCTTGAAAGTAAAAAAAAAAAAAAAAAAAAAAATAGAAAACCTTGTAATGTTTCTTTACGACGCTTAACGAAAGCTCAATTTATTCCAGAATTATTTAATGGCCATCATGGAGCAGCCGGCAAAAGACGTACCCATTGAAATGCAGGTCTCGGCTATACAAGCGATAACGAAAATCGCCGACTACACACCTCTGACACGCGAGCTGATCCGTTTCGAGCTCTTCTCTGCGCTCTGTTCCTCTTTCGAGGTAGTGAAATTACACCTGCATGGATGATTTTCTGAAAATGTGCAACATTGAGCAAACGCAAAATTGCGTTGCATTATATTTCGCAATTTAAATCTCGCATCTACGCTAGTATAAATAATTTTTCTTTTAAATAGTGTGAAAAAAGCTTGAATGATTATGTCGGATTAAATTTTGATTGCTATGAGAGTACCTTCCTCATGTTGTAATGAGATTCTTCGTTGCAATGCTGTCTGATAAATAATTTTTAATAAGGCTGCGTTCGCCGTCAAAAAGGACTCTTTTTTAAATGAATTTATGCACGAGTTTTTTGTTCTAAATTCATCTTTTCGAAGGTTCATTTTTTCAAAGCGCTGATGAAGGTGTTACCATACTAGTACCGAAAGGTTGGCAAAATAAATAATTAACTAATCAAAATTTGGATCGACGTGATTGTTTAAACTTTTTTCCCGCTATACGGCTAGAAATTCAGTGTTTTATGTTTTTCGATATTAAATTACAAAAAATGTACGCTTTTTTTTGTGTTTCTTTAACGCAAAGAATATGTTTAAAATACATTTTTTGTGTATCCTTACGCATCATACAAACATTTTATTGCGTTAAAAAAATGTTTACTCAAAATTTTCGTATGTTTTCTAAAGCAATTAAAGTAAAACACAATCTTTATGAAGCTTATTTATAGTTAATATACAAAAGCTATGTTTTGTTATTCTTCGCTTAATCGTAAACACAAAATAAGTGTGTAGAATTGAACAGATTTTTAACAATGTACGTAATTGAAAAACTGAAATGAAAGTTCGAGGCATCACACAATCGAGAATATACCATGTTTTCATTAAAAAAAAAAAAAAAAAAATAGTTTTGTTGAAAAAAGTACAAATAATTACAGTTCTTAATCACATAAAAAGGTACACTGCTTTTAAATGAAAAAGATTGCACTTTTCAGGTAATCACCTATACTCAGAGAAATGTTCGCGTAAAAATTACTATACTGTATAGGAAAGTTTAGTTATAGAGTATGGTAATTTTTCTTAGAATGCTATAGTCTGTGACCACTTTTCTAGGCAGTATAGTAATTTTTACAAGACATCTTTCTCAATGTACATATTACATCTGCGGCAACGATAAATATGCAGACTAATTTTAATGTTTTTTTTTAATTTTCGTAGCCTGCTAACGGAGCAGCGGACGAAGTGAAAATCGCCTGCTGCGAGGCTCTGTCTCGCTTTCCCGTCGACGAGGAGTCCAGGCGTGTTCTCATTCACGCGCGTTTTCTCACGAAATTGTACCACCTGATAATCGGGGAGTACTTGGCGGTCCCCGTGAGAGAAGCGGCGGTCAACCTGCTCCTGGTAGCGTGCAGTGATCCCGAGCTCGCCCTTCTTTGCGTACACGACGGCTATCTTGCTTAGTGAGTCGGAGAACAATTTTTTTTGAAAAAGTTTATTTTTCATTATTGCTGCCACTGTTAAAAATAGTTAAATTTAATGCAAATTAATGCATGTATATACTTAAAATTTAGTTCATGTACGTACATTAAATTAAATTAAATTACATTAAACTGAATGTAAATGGCCTTAATTTATATTAAATTTAATGTAATTTATATTAAATTTAATGTAATTTGCATTAAATTTCATGAAAATTAACGTGATTTGCATTAATTTTAATGTAAATTAAGTAAATTTCATGTTGGTTCAGTGAAGTTCAAGTGCGCCGATAAAATTTGCTTCCACTACATATGTACTGGTAGCAAATTTTATCGGCGTACTTGAACTTTACTGTACCTACGTGAAATTTAGTTAATTTACATTAAACTTAATGTAAATCACGTTAGTTTACATGAAATATAATATAAATTAATGTAAAAATTAAAGTAAATTAATGTAATTTTTATTAAGTTTAATATGTAAATGAATTAATTTTAATGTACGTACATAAACTGAACTGAATTTTAAGTACATGCATTAATTTACATTAAATTTAATGCTTTTTTTAATACTGTGGATATGCAGCTGATAGTATGGCATCTGAAAGAAAGCCAAGCAATAGAAAATCGAGTGTAACTGTATAGGCTGCAAAAATGAACTATCCATACGAACAAAGTGATTTCAAATCAAGAATTCTCTCTTTAAAACAAAAAACGATGGCTGGATGTTGTGAAGCATTTTAAAAAGCGATTTGATTGTTTAAAGGACAGATTTCAGATTAAATGACGCCAGAATTTAAAAGGTGTTGATGTGTACCTAAGATATCGATTTTAATATAATCACAGACGTTTGTTTAATTTCTTTGCTAGAATAATAAAATAACTAATAAGTTTTTTAATTTTCATTTTAAACGAGTGTCAGCAAAAATACGAACATGCGAAGCGTGAGGATTTTTCTAGTTTATTTAAAAATCATAGTCGACGTATTAACAGTCCTTTTTTATACTGTCATCTTCAAGTTTATGTTATTTGAATAATTATTTCTACAGTAATGTTGATTACTGGAGTAGTGAGTTCATATGGATCTTTTTAATCCTTTCAAACTGTTAACTATAATATACGAACATTCGAGTCTCATTACACTGAATGAAGTAAGATAAGATAAATTACATCAATTTTTTTTTAAATGTTTTTCTTCGTTTTCCTTTGATCCTTCGATCAATTTTCACCTACAAGTAAATCAATTCTCTTGGTAAATATGCCAAATTATTTCTGGACTTTTTAAAGGGACTTACCTTATTTCTTTTCAATATTAAGAGTCCGATTTCAGCGAATATTGACATATCCAACGCGATTTTTTTATGAAACTTATAAAAATTTGAGCAGGAGCTTCATGTTTTCGACATACTTTTCCAAAATGAAAATTCTAAAATTTTCCGAAACCTTTTTTTTACTATAATTTAGCTCCCACTGGAACATGCTTAATTCACTTTTCTTTTATTACCGAACATACAAAAGCTGCATAAATCTATCCGAATCTACGTAGAAAGTAGACGAACGCGAGAATTAAATTTTTCGAAAATGTTTATAGTCTACTGAAGAATCGATTCATGTCTCAGCTGATCCCTACGTGGCAGGTCTGCATCCAGGCACTATTCAGCGCCGATTTACCGATGAAGTTCGGCTACACCGGACGCCTGTCATTGCAAGACGTCACCAAGGACGGATTTTATGTAATGCGCCGCAGCGGCTGCCCGTAAGCGTCTTTCACAGCAGCGATACTCCTTTATTGCACTGCATACTCACCGGCGCCTCATACAAATTTTTCAGCTTCCCGATTCTGGAGGAGCTGCTGCGTTTGAAAGTCTGCCCGTTAGAGCCGATTTATGTGGTTAATTTCAGCGAGCCTCCGTACAACGAAAACGACGACTTCTTCGCGAACAAACAGAGCGCCTTCGAAGGTACGCATGACTATAAAAGTATTCGGTGTAGCGACGCCGAGATTAGATGGCGAGTGCTTAAGGAGTGTGCTTGCAGCTGCGCGGGACGTGATGCGTCGAGAGAGCATTCGACGTGGCTTGAGGGTCTCCGAGGGCACGATAAACTCCTGGCTGGAGCTGAAATTCGGTAGGCTCCGCCTCGACCGCAACCTCATGGGTTATCTGGAGCAATTTAGAGGAGAGCTTGCGGCATCCACTAGGTCCTCTGAAAGGTATATAAGTATTGCTTCACGGAGAAAAATTCTCTACTAAAAATTACAATAGTCAATTCTAAGGTCTTCGCAGACTTACATTATTGTGAATCTACGCGATCCTAGTCGCTCGACTATCCGGAATATTTACGTCTACAATACAAAAAATATGCGCATTAAAATTTTCTTTAAATATGAATTGTTAATATTCAAATTTGAACAATTTACACACTGAAAAAATAATAGGGGAAGGTTTACAATAAATTTTGTAAGACGGGGACAGACTTGGCAAGCTAAGAAAATTACTATAAATTTGGAAAAAATTACAATTTATGTACATAATAACATTTGCCACAATTATAGCAAATTTTACTATAAAAAATGTAATTTTTCCAAAACTTATAGTAATTTTCTTGGCATGCCAGGTCTGCCCCTGTCTTACAACATTTATTGTAAACCTTCCCCTATTATTTTTTTCAGTGCAAGATTCGCTCCGCAGACAATAGCTCTCCGCATTTTTGAGCGTATCGATCCCCTTATTGCATCCGGCTTTTCAATTGTTGTTAGTTTCTTGTTAAATTCACTATGTTTTTTTTTCAAAATTAACAATAAAGCTTGAAATTGCGGTAGAGATTTTGTAAATTTTGCAAGAGACTATTGTAATTTTTCCGATAATTTCAGTCTGCGAAAATATTAAATTTGACTGTCGCGATTCTGCTGTCGCTTAATTAAATTTTTGTCCTGGCCATTGTCATTGTAAGTAATATTGTGAAATTAACCGTCCTTTTGATTTTTCTTTCAAATGTTAATTAATGCGTAGCGAGTACAAATATTTATTAGCAGGGCTCAGTGAAAATTTGATGGACGAGAAAAGATTATTGAATCATTCCGTACGACTTGTAACGTACAGGATATTTTATTCATATTTGTTACTAAAGGTAATTCAATATTTTTTCCAGGATAATATAAATAATATCATTCACCTCAAATAAAATTTATTCACTACACAAATAGTGAAAAACTCGAAATGCAATTTGATTCACGATTACCGAAACCATAGTTATTTTAATAATAATAACAATTAAATTTTTAATAATTCTTCACTAAATTTTGTACATAATTTTTGCAGAGAATTTCTGTATACACACATTTATTCTACAAAATTACATCTTCTCAGTTAAATTCACTAAATGAACAAATGATAAATAAATAAAGATCCATTGGTGGACCGGTTGGGTTGGTACGAGTCTCTCGGATCGCGCATACGGCAAAGCTGCTGGGCGAATTCGTGGCGCGTCAAATGGCAGGTACGGGCGCCTCGAACCTCGATCAACAGTTGGATATGCACTTGCACGCCATCAAGATAAGCATCCAGACGAGTGTCATTCCCTTGGGTATGCTCCGGGTCGGTTCGTATCTCGAACGGGCACTGCTCTTCAAGGTCATGGCCGATCGGTTGGCACTACCTGCCAGTCTCGTGCGAGGACGCTACGGCAGGTCCTGGGTGGAGATCGCGGTACCAGTGGTGAGCTTTATACTCTATACTTGAAGCTTTAAAAAATTCAGTTGTGGACGACGAAGTATTAATGGTTATTACGCACAAATATAACTTTTCCAAAGGCAGCAGTTTGGAAGGATTAGGACAATCAATAATACGAACTTAAGTTGGTTTTCAATAATGTGATTTTATTATCTATATTTATATGAGATTTAAATTGTAATTGAACTTTCGGGATCAGTGTTGTCTACTATCTTTTATAGGACTTAAAATTATATATACTAGAGTCGAAAAATAGTATGCGTTGCATTTTATGTGCTATTTTTTATTCTTAATAGAAACCAATCGCAGCTACATGCAAAGCTTTGATATAAAATTGATTAAAACTATAATTAATTAATTCTATCAACGCTTTGCATAGCTACGATTGGTTCCTTAATTAAAGAGAAAAAAATGACAATTTACAAATTTAGTTAACTTTAAGTCCTAAAGAAGATAGTAGAAAAGACTATGAATAAAATCAACTTGGTTCGAATTGGCTGTCCTCATCCTTGCTAATTAATGATCATTATACACGAACCTTCAAGTCTGCTTAAACTAAAAGTTGTAATTACATCACAAACCAAAAGTTTGAGTTCACTGCGAAAAAAAGAGTTTAATTTATCTGTTCATTTTAAAGCTTTTGCAGTGCACTTATAAGAATAGCTTTTATATTGGTTGTTTAATGCACTTGTTCAAGTAATTGATCCTGTTGTTTGAAGTTTCGTTATTTTGCACATTTTTTTAAGGGTTGACTTCCTGTAGATCCGTGAAAAAATAAAGCATCCAAGACCTTCTAAATCAAAACATATTTATTTATCTATTCCACAAAAGATTTAAAATGAACGACATTTTAAATGAATAAAATAAAGAACATTTTTAATGAATAAAAGTTCATTTAAAATGAACTAAATCAAGACAGTTCAGTTTTTGAGACAAATACTTCAAATAAATTTGCTTTTCTTTTTAACGTATTAATACTTTTTACGTCATTTCATTATAACGCAATAAATATTAAACAATCATCCGAAATTGTTTAGGTTGTTTATTTATAATAAAATTTCAATACTTTTTATTTTATGAAATTGTCATATTTGTTACATCACTGAGATAATTGGAAAATTCGATATTCTTTACAGCCGGAATGTGGGTCGTGCAACATTGTACCTGGAAACTCAGAACTTGACATCTCGGAATCGTGTAGCATACTGTGTCATCTCCTGCCAACGAGGTATCTTCAGGAAAATTTTATAGTCGACTTGATGGAGATCCCAGGTGACCTGATACCAATTGGTAGCGTCAAGGCGCGATTTTACCTAATCGAGAAGCCACCTTGCGATTTTTTCTGTTGCAAATGATTTTTCCTCTCTTTATTCATCTTTACACGAGCAAATGAAAACAATAATGATGGAAAGAAAATAATTGCTTTTATTTCAATAACATTTATTTACCGATTCTATTTTACAAAAATTAACTGAATTGTGTAATTAATGCTTTATTAAAAACTATCCTACGTTCGTAACAAAGATAAACGTACAAAATCGATTATGTTACTTTCAATTTTCATTTAAAAAAAATGAAGTTCTGGCAGCGAAGAATATATATATATGTGCGATTCTACGGAAATAGACAAACAACTGGGGTATTAAAAATAAAAAAAAAAAAATTTTGAAAGCACACCTACGGGACAAGTTTTTCCCGGTTCCT
>JAWWEN010052631.1:0-10295 GCA_035582955.1 Sycophila texana | reverse complement strand
AGCGAGCCGAAAGTACAAACTCCCGATGGGGCGCCGGGAGGGAAATTGAACTTTCGGCGAGCGTGTGGTGAAAAGTAAATTAAAATAACAATTTCGAAAGCTTCCCTGTCACAATAGCCCCGTTAAATCCTCATGTACCTCACAGCGCCTGCTCATTTGAGCGCCGCGTCTTTTCTCTTTTTTTTATTTCCGCTGCTTGGCTCGGCGCTTAAACTGCAGGCGTCCATTGTCGCCGAGCTTTTGTGACGGCGCGCGTTAAGGAAGAATGAGACCTTTGTCGGGGGGAGCGCGGGTTCGTCCGTGCGCGGGATATCAGTGATTAAAGGTGGGCACAATTTTCGATTGGCCTACGTGACACGCATTTCGGAGAGCCGACTGATGGGGACGAAATTACGAGCGGCTCGGAGGGGGAACCCCCGCTCCACTTCCGCAGGCTCCTTTTTTAATCGACAAACTCCCGACGTGCGTGTGAGGTGTTACAAAGGAGCTCGAGGAAATAGTTATCTCCTAGGGGTGGTTTATGCGATCTTTATTTGATTTTGTTCGGACAGTTTCTCTATGACAAGAATAGTAAGGATTTGTGGACAGTGATAAATTAATATTTTATGAGACTTGTAGGACTTTCCAGATAAAAGTGGATTTAAGATTCATTTTTCAAAAATTTGGACCACGTCGATTTTTTTCTTTTTATTTATGATAACAGTGTCACGTTCAAAATACGAAGTATAGTTTTTTTTAATGTTATTAATATAGTAGAGTTTTTTTTTTTAATTCTTATAATAAATGTATTTTTTTTTATTTTATTTTTTCTTCTATCGATAAGAAACACTTTGATTCAATATTGAACGTATACATCAGTTTCTTGAGCCGTACAAATAATAAAAAATCTGTTTTTACTGAGTCACACTGTAATTGATTCTTCCGTACGCTCGATTGCCTATCACGTCTTGCGCGAGCGAATAGTATAGCACATCGATATGTTATCCCGTTATGCATTTCAGGTCTTCTTCAACTTGGAAATATAGCCCGATAAACAAGTTTGCGATACTTTCACGCGAACCGCTTGAAATGTTTTCTCCGGCAAACTTAAATTCAACCCTAACTCGCTAATAAAACAAAGTAAAGAAGGACATCGAAGTTCTGTAAATCGCACCCACTCGTCGGAAAACATGATGCTATGCATAAATCTTGGATCCAATATGAAATCGCTGGGCAGCGCGGGTAAAAAAAAAACGAACGTAGTTGGAGTTGTAGCACTCGATAACTGTGTTTCACTTTAATAAAAGCTACATTTTTTTGACTTACGATGAAAAAACATTCGGTGTACGAAGGTAATATTTTTGGAATGAAAGCTATTGAATGTGTAATTGTACAATTTTAAATTGTAGATTTTATAAATCTAAATATGTCTGAAGAAGCTATAAATCTTTTACCTCCGCTCCTTTTAAGAAATTTATTTATAAACGTTTCATTTAAACGACTATGCTAAAAGAACTAAAAAAAACATTTACTTTGACGATTTCACTAAAAAAAAGTTCCATAAACTAAAAAAAAACGTCTTACAAATTGAATGAAAATAAAAACTATTCCAGTTATTACCTGCACAACAGGGAAAAAAAGGATTCGTTTACTCATGACGTTAGCTGTCAGTACCTAAAGCAAAATTTATGCAAAGGTCTTAAACGAGAGCGCAATACGCCTTTTACGTTATGCATTGGACGTAGGAAAACCGAAATCCTTTTATGTCACAATGGGATGAAAACCCGACTATCCGGGATTTGCAAAGTTTCATCGGCTGATCGGACAAAGGCGGACTAGATCTGCCGGACCATCAACCAGGGGACAATTCACAATTTTAAATGCCACTATGGTGGTGTGATTGCGCCATCGTCACGCTGAGAATGATGGAACTTCTTTTTCTTTCGGAGATTGATGGGTGTCTATTAAATTCTTCTGAAATCAAAATTTTTATAAAATATGACCCAGCGTTTGGAATGCGCTTATACTATAATTTGATAAAAATTATTGATGATGAGCTTATTTTATAGTAAAAAAAAAATTTATTAAACTTTGCAAAGTTGAAATGTTTCTTCGTAGTTTGATGAGATTGAAACAATGACACTTTACCTCTTCGAACTAATATGTCTATATTTACATTATAATTTATTTGTATTTAAATTTTAAGATTGTCTTAAGGCAACCAACAAAAGTGTTACATGCACGAAACCTTGGCGTGAAAAATAAAGTTATTAATTCCAAGAAGTCAAGTGTTGGGGCTTTCATTTCTTCAACAAAAATTAATTTTTGAATTTCGTATCGTTTACTATCATCTTTTAGTGACAAAAATGCATAAAAAATATAACATTATACAAAAACGATGCACTGCTGGCTCCCACGCTTGCTGATGGAGCTCATCTAAATTACGTGCGCGCTCTGCCATCACGCCGTACTCAACTATGAAATTTAATGGCAAACGCGTTGTGTTCAACTCTGAAAGCTTTCTAGAATGACAGTGGTTTCAAAACATTTATCTCGACGCACTTCCTAAGCCTAAATTGAGAATTTAAATAACAATATTTAGTCTATTAAACAGACAGAATAATTAATTCAATTAAAATTTTCAAAATTTCTCTTTCGACATTTGTTTAATAAAGTTATATACTGCTGGGACATGCTCTTACTCTTCATTTCATAACAGATACAATTCGCGCTTCTTAATGTTTCATCTTCCACGAGTATTCTCTAACGACTAAAAAAAATTGACCCATAAAAGGAAATAAACTTAACGCCCGAAGAAGACCCATAAGAAAAACTAACAACTCCATGCCCGTTAAACTGTCCCTGCTTCATTTCCATTCGTCCCCTGAATCAATTCTCCTTCTGCGACGTAAAAATAAAAGTATACGGCGAAGTATAGTTAGCTTCCCGAGACGTTCCGTCGTATAAAAGAAGAGAGAAAAAAAAAAGAACGGAGCGCAAGGGAAACGGAAAAGACTTGGTCAGTGGACTACGCGCCAGTAATTGGCCGGTCCTCGTCGGCGTAAACGCCCGGCCGACGTGGTATCCTCAAGGCGAGCTTAATCGCGCGGTCCGAGAGGGAAGAAGACACTCTGGTATATCCCGGCCGGCTCGCAACTGCTCGTAAAGCTTTACGCGGCTGGACGTATAACGAGGCGCGCGCATTCGGCTATTCGAGAGTCCGCTTCATTTTTTCTTTTGCTTCTTTTCTTTCATATATATTCCGGAACCATCTCCGCCGTTCCTCGGTCCATTTACGCAGCGAAATTCGAGACACGATTCACTTTATCTTCTCGTAGTTATTTGCAGCGCATTAAGAGCGGTGAAGCGATCGAAGCAGTAGTAAGAGTCGCCGTATGGTCAGACGGGCGGGCAGCGGGCGCGAAGTTTTTCTGATATTTAATTCAATGAACTCGTAACTCGCCTTCAACTTTATTACATTGTTAGCTCTTCTTGAGAAGTTTTTATTGCGATAAATTGTTTTGTATAGGATTTGAGGTATAGCCGTCAAATTTGTCAATGTTATAGGGGTTTAACGATTTAATAATATTTTTCTTCTCCCTGCATCCGAAATCCAGGTTCTATGTCAGGAACAGTTGTCGCAGCTTATGAAAACTTATAGAAAAGTGGAGCTTATAAAGAAAAATATTGAATTGAAAAAACTGCTAGAAAAAAAAATTAAACGTAAGATGTAAAGCGTCCCAGAGTAAAAAGAAAAAATTCGGTTTAACTGTACATAAAAAAAATGTTCGTTTTTAATCTGTTACTCGCGAGGGAGATATTTTAAAAAGTCGTCCCTTTCAAAGCGCAACAAAAGAGCAAATAAAATTCGTTTTTTTTTTCAAGTTCCGGGAAATAATTCTCGCTTTTATAAAAGGCTTCGAGCGCTCCGTGACTTTCGTCCGATTGCCTTCTTTCAGTCCAGCCCCTCTCCCCTCCTTCTCGCCTTATACAAATAAAATCAACGAGCACCTGGTGAAGCTCCCACTTGCTTCTGGACTCCCAGCGGGCCAATGGGACTTAAAAGACAGCGCCGGGTAATCCCCTTAACGCACGGCACGCGGCAAATGTAGCTTTTTTAATCCGTGAGACACCCAGCTGGGACACAATTTCGCGAAGCGACTGTCGCTGGGAAATTTAAGGCTCGCGGCGCAAACTCGATTGCAGCTGCTTCATCCGCGGGCTGCCTTGGCGCTTTCATCTGACGGAATGTAGGTGGTCGCTCATGTACACTGCGCCGGGCGGGGGTTGAGGTTGGGCGTTCTGGCACTTGTCTCCCCCGCTTTTTCTGTCTCCGGGTGGTGGTGGAGGCTGACAGTTATCCGACGGTAAGATATCGGGGGAGGTGGATCTCGGGGCGAAAATTACTGGCTCGAATGGGGTGGGAACAAAAGTTTTCGCAAGTCTCGTTGTAGCGCACGCGTTAAGCTTCGTATAATACAAATGCACGTGTGTCGCGTGAATTTATTGTTTCATAAATTTTCGCCGGCGACACGCCGGCAATGCAGGCAGTTTACGCTGAGGATTTTTCCATAAGCGAAAATGCAAATGGATCTTTCGAAATTGATATTGTCCATTTTTATGCACATTTTCGAACTTTTACGGTAGCACAATTTTAAGATTTATTGCCACGACGTGACGGAATATATAAATATTTTTTTTTTAATTTATCATTAAAATTATTCTTAATTTAAATACATATTACTCATATAATGTACATTTATTATCGATGATTTATATTTTAAGTTTGACGTTTATGTTTTTTTATTAAATCCTTTTTTTCTTACGTTAATTATTAAGTGTATATATATAGAAATACTTAGAATGTGCGTTATAAATATCATTTCCAAATTTAAATATCCTATTTCCTGTCTTATTTATTTCTCTTGAAACTGCGTGTTTAAGCGTAGAGCAAAAAAAATTGCAATCCTCTAAATTTCAAAAAAGCTTCTACTGCGAAATCTGAATAACGCGGGTCTGTCGTCATCCGAAAAAGCTTCTCCGGCAATTTATTCGCGAGTCACGAAGGCTTCTTTCAATAACCGGAGCAAATATATGCTCGAACGTAAAGGCGCAGCCCACACCCATTTTTTGAGCAACTGCGGTCCCCCAAGCAGACTCCATTTCTCCTCCCCTCACTCGGGATGTTTTTACAGCGGTGCTCACCTACGCAAAACACTCGATAAATTAACATGTCGGCTTAGTTAAGCTCCGAGTCTGTCAAGTGACGTTTTGATTTTTTGTATCGAGACGATTATGCTAACTACGTCATTTCGACGAATTTCCATGCTGATTGCGTCAAAATCTTCTGGACCTTTTAAGTTTCCCCCATCGTTTACCCTTTAATAGATGCAGATCTGTGTATGCATTTTTCACGGTATATTTATATACAATAATTTCGTTTACGAGGCACTAAAGAAAAGCGAAAGAAAAAACAAAATATTAAAAAGTCTCCGTAGGAATATCCTCATGGTGGATCTAGCAAAGTATCTATAAATTTTTTTTACAACTGAAAAACACATTGGATTTTTTCCGTGTCACTTAAAATTTTTTTATGGTATAAGTTATAAAATTACGTTCCGATATATACTGCCGCTGAAAAATAGCTCGCAAGCGTTGCAGCCAGTGACGTTACGTTATTTTTCACTTTGACGTATAGCAAACTCGATCATTTAATACACGAATTTCCTGGAAACGTGAATTACACCCCCGTATATTTATTGCAATAAAAGAGGAACTTTTCTGGGCGGCGCCTTAGCAATGGTCGGAAAACACGGAGGGAGTGGGTTTACCATTGAAGACGCGCCTAATCGAGCGTTGGCGTGTGCGTCGATCAGACGCTCATAAATCGCCGGCAGTTATTAAGATGAAAGTTCGAATGATTGTCGCAAATATCGCTTGACTCCCAGTTGATTTTCGCGCGAGCGATGAACTTTTTTAATGAAAAATCTTGAATGGCCCGGTAACGCTCAAAAAGGGCCGAGCAACAGATGTTCGCGCTGGCCGTCGAAAAGTTTCTTGCATTAAGCAGATGAATTGCACGAGACTCGCTGATTTCACTGATTAAATTTGAACTCGTTCCATTTCTCGGAACAAAAAGTTTCGTAAATATAGGCAACACTTGAGAGTACTGGATGTAATTATCTTTATAATTATTACGTGCAGGAACTCTGGAGAATTTCAGAAAAAAACTTGTTAATAATAAACTCTTATAAATTAATTGGAAATGTTTGTTTTTTTAGATTTTATTCAAGGACTGAAGTCAGCATCAACGAGACTGTTAGAAAAATGTCGATGTTTACCTCGGGCATGGCGATGCAACTGGCGATTTTGTTTATCCTGAGTATAATGGGCGGCAGGTCAGTGGCGATGGACGAGTCTGCATCGAGCCTTCCGGGCTCCAGTTCGTCCGCCTCTTCAGGCCAGTTGGACAAGTCGGCCCCGGCGTTGATGGCTTCGATGCAGGTACCCCGATACAGTCCCCTGGTGGACGGGAGGATCCCTCTGCTCGGCGGCAAACGCGCCTACACCTACAGGGCCGAGTACAAGAGGCTGCCTCTGTACCAGTTTGGACTTGGTAAACGCTGGGTTCAGGACACCGATGATAAGGTAAAATAAAGTGAAAAATTCATGCGCAGTTCATGCAGCTTCTTAAAAAAAAAAAAACACATAATATATTTTGTTTTTCCTCCTTTTAAGTGTACAAAACAGCATTTCTATTTTTAAACGAAAAATATTTTATGTAGGATGATTTAGATCTATCGCGAAAAGCTTTATTTAGAAAGCTTGGGGAGTGTCCCTTTTCCGTGAGATTCTCAGGATACATACACGTTTCTCCTGCATAGTGCGCGGATCTAGAAAAAATATGCAAGTCTTCGCAGAACGCTTGAATAGAGCCGGGTAATTCGAAGCACGCTTTTGCACTATATGCATCCTTTTTCCTCGTTGAATTTTAAAATTCCACGAATTTTATACAAATCTCGCCACCCTCTAAAAAGACCTTAAATTTTTGTCATTGTCGTCGCAACAACAGATATAGAGTGAAAATACCCTAATTTTCCATTTTTGCGCAGCGATCGCAGCGATACTCCTTCGGAGTAGGCAAAAGGACGAAGGGCTACTCGTTCGGTCTGGGCAAAAGGAACAGCCTGGACAATATGGACATCGCGAGGCTGAGTTACACCGACTATCTGCCTCGTGAGCTTTACGACGCTTACGCGCAGAGGGACGCGTACGATAGTTACGCGCAGGCCAAGCGAAGCGGCCGCTTCAACTTCGGCCTCGGTAAGTGAAAAGAGCTCATGAATATAGCGAATTAATTTCGCGCGCGATAATAGGCGCTAACGCACTTTCCCCGCCCGGCGATGCGTCAGACTTTTGCCCGTTTAAATTTTTAGCGCCGTGGGTACGTGACGCAATGCGCCGCAATGAATTTCAGGCGTCGTCTAAAGTTAGCGTTTATTGCATTATAGATTATTCATAATCAATAATGAAATAAAATCGTTCCTTTGTCAGTCTCCTTTTTCTATACATTTAAATTGTAGCATTATAGAATTCGTAGGCTGATATTGAAATTTTATTTTTTTTCGTTTTAATGAACTTTGTATATGATAAACCGAAAGATTTTCTTTCGAATTAAACAGTGTAGATTTTACTTTTGAGATCAATTTTTTATAGGAATTGCCTCACAGTATTACTCGCATAATTCACAAGCTTTTTTCGCGCTTATCGCACTGTTGACTGTAAAGATTAATTTTTCGTTATTAATGAAAGCCGAGCCCTTGTCCTGGCGTCACGTCTTAACGACTTGGTCCTTTTATCGCGACTCAATGACTTAATGACTTAACCCGACAGCTTAAACGAGCGATCCGCCAGGATAAACAAACTTTCGTAGATATTAACGAGAGGTCGACGCCTTGCAGGTAAACGGGACATCGACTTGACTGGTGAGGGTGAGGAGGGATCGCTCCACGAGAAGCTCCCCGCCAAGCATCTGAGGGACAAGTACCTGTTCGGCCTTGGGAAACGCTTTTTCGACGAGGAAACCGAGGACGACGACGAGGAGGATGAGCTTTCATAAATCCCCAGCATTTCCTCTTACCTTCAATTATTTTTTTAAGTGACAAATATTTTTTTTTATTGTTATTCAACAGGATTTTTTTTTAAGAAGGGAAGAGAGAGACTGAGAGTGAGAGCGAACGAAAGAAAAAAGCTTTTTGGCAAGCGAACGTTACTTTTATGTCCGTCTGTTGATCGGAGAATATGCGGCTTAGCTTTTAAGGATTTTAAATATTATATAAAGTGATTTAAGATACAAAAAAAATTATTTCAACCAACAAAAAAAGTAAAAAAAAAAAAAAAAAAAAAAAAACAAGATTACATGAAGTTACAATACAACAAAGCAACGCGCTAATTAAGAAATTACAAAGCCGCGAGGGCGTGTCGAGCCGCATCCTTATATTCTATACCCCGATAACTGTGCCGTCGAGATCACTCCTTTCTCCCCGGATATCCGACTGTCGTTTCAAGTTTCGCGAAGAACGGGTCAATTTCACCGTGGCTGCATACATTTGTACGGGCGAGAAAAAGAAAAGAAGATAAAACGTTTTAGCGCGAAGAGATACTTACGGACCGAGGGTCCGCCGTGCATTATGCTTTTAATTACATTACTGCGCGCCCCGGCACTTAGCTGTACTCTCAGCGAGGATACACACATGCAGTCGCCCACCAAGCAATCTGTAATGGAATTTGGATCGAGCAACGTGTGTAGCATCTCTGTGAATCAATAAAATGGATATAATTATAACTCGCTCGTTTGTGTTTCATTTGGTCCACTTTCATTTCGGCAGAACTCTCCCAGTTAAAAATTATTTTTTTTTTTGTTGATTATTTAATGCGTATAGAGTACGCAATGCAACGTATACGCAAATAATTCTATAAAAGTTAAAAAAAAAACTTTTCATTTTGTTATCCTCAATTCGTTCTATTTGCTCAGCTGTTTTTTAAGCGATTATTTGTTTAAACATACTACAGAATTGCAGCAATTCTAATTTTTAATTAAAACTGCTATAACACGAATTACGTAAGCAAATAACTTCCACCTTCCCAAAACAGATCCCGCATATAAAATAAAATATTTCATTCCATGAAACACATCAATCGAAAAGTTCGGACCGCTGCTTTATAGTTCGAGAGCAGGCGCGCGTAATCGCGCGAGATACCGGGAATCGGTACGCCCCCCAGGGCTATGAGACCAATAGAGCGGCCTCCCCGCGACAGTCATGGAGTTGCGGAGGCTGCTGCTGCTGATGCTGGCGGCGATCGGCGGCTGCCGCGCCGTGAGGAAGTACTGGACGGTGGACGTCGAGTGGGACAGTCCGGCCAACTGGCAGGGCGGCGTACCCCAATTGGACAGCCGGGTGGTCTTCCCCGAAGGCATGCGACATGCCGTCAGCATGCCCAGGGGGATAAGGGCTAGTTTTAGTGGACTGGAGCTGCCCTGGGACGGGATCGTCGCGCTGCCCGAGAATGGAAAAGTCACGGTGAGACAATCACTCCGAGAGGAAAGGATACATGTTTTCTTTTTCTTTTAAGTCGGTTGAAGAACGCGGTGTTTCGGTATATTGGGATTTGGAACTTTCATATATCGGTGGGTGTTTCTTTTTTTTTCTTACCAGTTGGATAAAATGCGTCACGTTAGGCTGTGGTCGCAGTTCGTTAATTAATGTCAAATTTAAGAGAATTTTTTTTATTTCGATAAGATTTGTAAAATAGTATATAAATAAACATAGCTGCAGCCTTCAATTTAATTGGTTATTACAATTGCTACTTTTTTATGGAGATTGGACGAGTTAAAGTGAAAAAATAAATAAAAATCCACGATGAATAAAAAGATTCTAATCTATTCATTTTTATATTACTTTTGTCGTATAAAAATTGTTGTCGCTCTTTAAAGTTTCACTCTTTATACGTTCACTTAATTTTAATTGGCAAGAAGCAATAAATACAAAATTATTCTTCAAAGACTCTTTGACACTGATAGAACTATCCCTTCCAGAAAATATTTCAATATTTTCTACAATGCTACTTTTACACAAGCATTGCAGGACTCTGTATACTTTACTGAAAAATAAATAACTATAATGCACATTAAAATAAAACAAAGAATAATAACTTTTACAACGAGCACACCAAGCAATAAAAAAAAAATGCTGCCAACTGCACTGGCACAATGCTTTCTCATAGAGATGTCTGCATCTCTAGTTAAATTGAGAATT
>JAWWEN010052630.1:0-10297 GCA_035582955.1 Sycophila texana | reverse complement strand
TTTTTTTGATAGTTCCAGTTTGTCCGCGCTTTAGGTAAAACTATAGTAATTTTTAATGGAAAAATCTTCTCCGTGCAGGTATAAAAGTTGCGTCACGACACCATTACATGGTTAAAAAAATTAACATACTTTGTGTGCTGTAGAAGAATGACATACAATACGTGCGTTGATTCAACACACAAGAAATGTGTAAAGAATTAACACAGAATCGTGTATTATTATTGCGCATGCGCTACTATGCTAATCTTTTTTCTATCATTTATACGACATTAGACGACATATTTTTCAAATAACACACACTTGTGTGTCAATAAAAAAAGTAACGCACAATCTTTATAAGTAACACATTTCACGTATGTTAATCTAACATACGAGATATGTTAATTTTAACACACAGAAAATTAACAGACAAAAAAAAAGACATATTACGAATTCGTTTTGAACCGTATGGATTTATCCAGCCATAAAAGCACCGTAGACATCACTCACTATGTATACTGATAAACGTGCGCACAAAAAGCGTCCGCTTAAAATCGAGAATCGAGAAATTTTTCTAATCGCGGCTCGCGGCGGGCGATAAATTAAGCAAAAGCTGGCAGAGAGAAAGGAGAGAGAGGGGAGAGACGAAACGAAGAAAGGAGACGCGAGGGACGTGTAAAACAAGTTGTAAAGCGCGCGACTTTAAAGGCCGCTTTTATAAGGAATATATATTCCGGAGAATTCCTTTGAGGCCGCTGCGCGAAACGAGCGCGAAACGTTATATCGCGGCGGCGGTGGTGTACATGTGCGGCGGCGTCTGCGGCCTTTTGCACACGTGCCACGCATACTCCGACGACAATAAAATCCTCAAATAATATCGCGAGCGATTAAGCACGCCTTGGGCGCTCTCCGCGTCGAGTCGCGCTCCTCCAGCCTTCTGCGAGAGCCTCCGCAGCGGCGAGAAACAACTTATTCGAGGAGTCATCGTTGTGGCTGATTTTTATCCGATTTATAGATTTAACGATCGAAACTATATAAGTCCCGTTCAGTCAAGATCCAGTGCTTTTTCTGCGGGTATTCAGTACTTCCGTCAGTGAGGATCAGGTCACTGTTTCGACGACTTTAACGAAGATTATTAGTATATTTCAGAATTTTGAAAAAAGAGCTTTTCTTTTTTGAGGACAATCATTTTATTAAAGTAAAAAAAAATCTGTGAATAATTGTGAAAATCTATGAATATATCTACGAATAATAACTTGCACTACTATTAATTACTATTGCATATTTGCATTCAACCGTAATGCAATGATCAAAGTATTTAAATTCAGAAGTATGCAGTTTTTTTAGAAATAAATTTAAATAAAAAATGTTGCCTTTTTTTCGGAAATCTATAAAGTGTTCTATTTTTCATTAGGCGCGATGGTTTGATAATGAATATTTACCGAATGGATTAGTTAATAATCCACTGAAATTTTCAGTGAATATTAAAAAATTCAGTGGATCAAATTTAGAGAGAAGATCTATAATACACGTTGGATTTGTGAGAGTAGTAGTATAGAGTTGATATTGTGCGAGTCGAGCGACGAAGGAACGTACGAGGCTGCGTGGGCGAAAGCGCGATTAAAGGTGATTTTATTGGATGCGCGATCGGGATTGCGTTACCTCTTTGTGCGACGATCATCGATCCTCGAAAATGAGCTTTGCTCTCGCTACACTGGGTGGTCGAATTTACGAATGAATAATAAAGCCTTCATTCGTATATAAAGTAGTTTTCGACGTTTATTGATCCGTGAAAAAGTTGCGGATTTATCTACAGTTATTTTAATAATACTGGGTTAAAAAAAATCGTTTAAATAATTTAAAACAAACAAATAAAGATTTTATTCGTGTAAAGAGTCGTTTGAGACGTTTATCAACGTGTGAACAATTGCAGATTTATTTATATAGTTATTATAATATTACAAAAATAAAAGAAACTTTGATGAAGAAAAAATGAATGTTTCTTTTGTTTCTTAAAACAAAATAATAAAAAATAATAAAGATTGTAATTTGAGGAAGAAAAGGAGGAAATGATCGTAAAAGCTCGCACGTAAAGTCCAACAGGAGTATGGCTGGTTAAGAGCTTTTCATGTGACACGGCTTTATATAATGCATGTTAGGAGGCAAAAAGGCGATCGCGCCTAGTGTACGAGCTTTCAAAGAGATGGGTAAAGGGTCGTCGAGAGCCGGTGCTTGCACCTTTGATGCGACTTTTTGCCCTGCAGGCTCTCATAGTAGTAATCGTTGCGTCACGGACCAACGAAACTCGCGTGTAGGCAGAATTATGTAAAAAAGTACCTTAACTATGTATCAAGGATATAAATATATAAATAAAGAAATTAACTATGTATTGAGGATATCAATAAATTCTGAAAAATTTGAGATGTCATTTATAATTAATAATAACACACAACATAACTTTTGCTAAGTATATATACATCACATTGTTTCAAAATCTTGCAATATTGTTGGTTTCATTAAACGAGTATTTCCTGCATTTTAATCTACTTATATAAAACTTAGTGCTCTCTGACGACATAATTTATTGTTGTCAAGTTTGGTCATCGTAGCATAAATGAATTCGTTAAAATTCACTGATTTTCAGTGAATTTCACTGGTAAATCCGCGAATTTCACTGGAAGGTATTTAGAGAATTTGCATTTCGATTTGCAATGTATCAGCTCTATTCATTATGTTCAAATACTTTGATTGTGTTCACTTAAACGATATATACGTTTGTTGCGCGAGAACTTACTTACAATCATTGAAAAAAAAAGATTTATTTTATTATACATACAACTGAATAAAAAATTCTAGTTAAAAAATATTTTTTTCTTTTACCAATAAAATCCTTGATCCGGAATTCCAGCGTTCTCCTGGTCAATCTTGGTCAAGTTGCGCGGGCGAAAAGCACGACTCTGTACATAGTATATACACTGGTATAACTCCTGGCAAACGATCGAGCGAGCCGCGCGAGCGAACCCAAAGTAAATACATAGATCTTGAGGCTCGCGCGGTTATCTCGCGAAAGAGAAGAGGCAGCCAGCGAGGAGAGAGAGAGAGAGAGAGAGAGAGAGAAAATAAAGCAACAAGCCTCGAAATGAACGCCACCGCGAGTTAGCGTCGAAAGACGGATAGGAAAGCGCTCCAAGTGCTACCGCCCGGAGACAAATTCGACAAATACTCACGACAAACGCGACAAATGGCGCAGGAAAAGCTAATGGAACATTCCTTTCAATTCTTTCTTCGCAATAAAAATGAGAGAGGTATAAAGAAGCAAAAAAAAAAAAGAACAAAGAAAAAAAAGAAACGAAAGGAGGGTATATATTTGACGAAGCCCTAGAGCGATCGGCGCGTTGTGAAATATTAATAAGCAAATTAGTCGGGACTTAGGAGTGAGAGAGACAGAAAGCCGACCTGCGCGCGGCCCGTCGGCATTCTGCGCTCGTAATTCATTCTTCCCACGCCGCAGAGCACCCCCCCCCCTCTACCTTCTCTCCTCTCGTTCTCACTCGATTATTCATTCGATTCATTCGATTTTATTCGATTAATTCGATTGGTTGGATTAGTTTATTTATTTATTTGTAATTTTTCTTTTATTTATTCATTGCAACGAGAGAAAGAGAGACTTTTATTTCTGCTAGCGATAAGAGAAAAAAAAGGTAATGAAAAATAAATGTAAAAATGATTTATCAATTTAGACTTTTAGTTTTGTTTAACACTAGATCTAATAGACGACTATTCGTGAAACGATTTGTTCTTCAAATTTTGATCAGATTTAAAAGGTACTTGAACATCATCCCCAGGTTTCACTACTATTGAGGCTATAATACACGAATTAATAATCATTTTATCGTTTTAATTGTGGTTTTAATTTTCTTGTATTATACCCTGGTGGAAATCGTCTAGTTTGATTCAAGAGAAAATCGTCATTTATTTGACCGTTGATTTTCTCATGTCGTTCGTCATAAGTAAATATTTCTTAACAGTAAAGAAATATTTATTAACAGTTAATAAACGATTTCTTTTAATGCCACGCTTACTTACAGCAGACAATCTAATTAACTGTTAATTAATTCCTAATCATTCGGTGGGATTTAAAATCACATTCATTAACTATTAAGTCAGCGACTTTGTCATAAAGGATTCTTTTTATCTGTGTAAAATAAACAAAAAGAAAATTAATCAAATAAATAAATAAAATAAAATGAAAAATGAATGCAAAACTGATTAATCAAGCGGCGATACCGCAACGCAGCCACGAGAGTTCGAAGGTCTAAGGCGCTAAAGCTACTACACGGCGGCAGCGCGAGTTTATCTTGCGCGAGCAGCTCGCCGAGAAAAAGCGGTCCGCACAAAAAGTTCGGGTGCGATTAATCCGCTTGCTTCCTGACAGGCGCAATAGCCCCGCGCGCAAAAGACGCTGCGGCGCTAGTAGAGGGGAAAGCGGAGGAGCTCGCTCGATACACCGCGGAGAATTCGTCAATTACGTCGCTCACTCGTAACTGATGATCCTGCGCTGCGCGCTCCTTTCCCCCCCCCCCCCCTCCCCCCGCCTCCTTTTTTATTTAGCGCGCGAGTAGCGCCTCCGCTAAACCTGCACGCGTCATCCCGTTAAATAGTTGCAGCGCCGGCTAAATACGTGCAGCGAATAGAGAACAACTCGGGGAATGCTAAAGTCACGCTGAAATAAATGGATGATCGCTTATTGGATAGGAGGGGGGCAGAGTACAACAAAAAAAAAAAAAAAATGGAACTAGCCGACACTTACGCTAGAAGCGGCACTCCGGCAGCGGGATGAGTGAAAGCAAGCGAGAATCTGCACGAAAGGTGGTCAATTAAGAGAGCACGCAAATTCCTGACGGCGCGCGCAGGTATAAAGAATTACGAGAGGCGCTACTGCTGCTCGGGCCTAATCGTCCCAAATTAGCCGGCATCTTGTGGACACGATATATATCGACGCGGCTACCGGCGGAGACTCGCTCACGCAGGAGCCGCCGGAACCCCCGCGCGAGATAATTTCCTTATACTTCGGGGAATGGGCGATCTTTCTCTCTCTTTCTCACTTTCTGCATTTTTCAATGATTGATCTCGGATTCGCCGGGCTTCTGAGCTCCGGCGAAATGTCATGGACCCTGCGTGTATAAGTCTGTTTTTTTTTTCTTTATTGGATGAGAGGTAAAGAAGCTGCTTCTGAATACATCTTCTGAATAAGGAACACTTGAATTTCAGATTGTTACAATGTCGAGGTGTGCAAATTTAAACTTTGCGATAGCAACAGTCAGAAAAATGGATTCTTATGGTATTAGTATAGACAAATCCACTTAAGCATTATTTACTTAATTTTAAATTGAATCTATTAAATGAAACTCAAAAAGTTTACCGTAAGAATATAATCCGCCTAAATTTTATCGGAAATACGATAACTGGAAGTATTTTTCTACTGATTAGAGATTTTTTCATTCTTTCAATTCTTTTAACTTTTTATGATATTAAATGGAAACTATAATCGTTAATGAATAATTCAAAATTTATCATATATCTATAGATATCGTATATTAAATTGATATGTGACATTATGAAAATTGCTACGTGAAATAACAAAAATTACTATAAATAATTTTTACTATAATTTATAGCAATATTTACTATAATCTGTGTATATTTACAATAATATTTCTCTCCGTGTACGCAATATTAAAGAACGTTTAAAAATCATTCGTTATTTAAGTACACTGAAAAAAAAAGTAAGTAATCGAAATCCATGGTTAGTTGTTTCAATTAACATTTGATTGAAACAAATAAATTTTGGTTGAAACAAGTAAATATTAATTAAAGCAAGTAATGGTTAATTGTGATTACTAAAATTTTTTCTCAGTGTATTTAAAATGTATATCTGTATATTTTCTTATTATTCGAAATCGACAGTACACATTTCGAAGATGACAATCTACTTATCAGAAGAAGAAGTTTACGTTTTAGCAGACTAATCGTACACGATTGTCCGGTTATTCGCGCAGTATAAATCCGTTTGACTCTATATATAATAAGTAGATTTTCCACTGCCATTTAGTGGATTCTTCTATCAATTAGATTAAATTTTTGTGAGTGAAGCTTTTAGGTATAATTTCTTCAAAGTACTTTTGACTTTCACTAACTGCAAATCTCTAATTTTTATATATGTACGTACAATAATTTTTTATGAAATTTAAAATTTATAATACTTTTTGAAGCGGATTTTGATTACTCACCTAAATAAATAAGTAAAAAAAAGAACACTATACATCGCGTCGTTCGAAATTTATATTCACCTCCTGGCAGAGGCGCATTTCTTATATTGTCTCTCTCGAGTGTTCTATCGGAATGCCGAGTGTTGCTGTATAAGGAGCTTATTAGCTTCGAAGTCGGAGCTAATTTTCACAGTTTTCGAGCAAAGCCGTTGCGGCTCATTACAAGCTCAACTCGATTGAAGCACAGAGTATATACCGACTCTCGCTGCAGCGCGAGTGAGTTTCCCCTTTTTCCTCCCCTCCTCCCTCCTACCCTAAGACTCCTCTGGTATTTTGAATTGGTAGCGACGCCGAGCGGCGTATTTCCAGTGGCAGTTTACTTAACGGCCATTATCTTTTATTTCCATTTACCGCACGCCACTCGCCGGCGAGCTTTTCATAAATTCCTTCCTCACTCGATGTGCTCCTCCGACTCTTTTATTCTATCCGCGCGCTTCTCCCTCTCTCTCGCTCTCTCGGACCCAGTAAAGAAAACATTCTTTACGAGTTTAAATCCGCGCGCCCTGAGAATTTTCATTATTTTTTTATCATTAAACCTGCTCATATTGCGTTGGGCTATTTTCTGGCCAGGCTAATATATACTCTTACTTTTACGCCGTGAGCCGACGCGAGGCGCCGTCTGTGCATATCAAGTACTTAGCGCGCTGCTCGCTACGTAGGTACATTTTTCATTTTCTCGAGCAAAATATACTTAATTTTTTCGCCGGCTGGCTGATATGATATAAATAATATAAATAAAATAAATAAATAAATAATAATGAATAGGAGAAAATGCGATGATTAGTGCGATAGCAAGGACACGGTCGGATCGAATCAGTCGTAAAAATTTGGGTCCGTCTTTCTCGGAAGCTTCGTTGAGGAAGTATGCACAAGAAGTGAAAGCGCAGGAACCCTGCCCGCCCCCACGCGACCCTACATCGACCCTCTGCCGGATTAACGGCTGCGGATTATATGCTTCTATACCGAAAGCTCAAAAGGATTGCTTTCGCGCATTTCTCTCGCTCCTGGGACCGATAATCCGCGGCTTTTCCACTGTCCTGGAGATTTCGGCCAACGATCTTAATAAACTTCCGATTATCCTCGCTCGTTTCATCTTCATCTGATTGATTTTCCGATTGTGCTCCTCGAATCGGGCTTTCCGGACAAACTAATTGATCCAAACGCTTTACTTTTAGGATTATAGTGTATCTTTGTTAATTATCTTTTCAATTTCTATGCTAAACTTTTCAAAAAACTATTTCAAAACTTCAGTGGTGTATAAAAGTCTTGAAATATTGTAATATATAATTATAGTATCTATTTGTAATTTTTACTATAAAACATTTCTCTCGGTGCATAATATATCTGCGAGTAATTCCTTACATAAAATTTTTTAAAACTCGCAAAAGGTCCTTGCACATTCATGCCAGTGATTGAGTATTACGACTGTTGTATATATTATATATTTATTCTTCTTATATACAAGAAAAATAAATAATTAAACAAAAATTAAGAGAAGTACAGAGTACAAGCGAGAGTCGGTCGGGGCGGCGCTAACAGTCGAGATTTAATGCAGAACTGTACCGGCGACGCCGCCGTATAACAGGGACCACCTTGAAGTTATCCACTTATATATATATATGGACTTGATTCGTGCAATGAATGCATTCGTGCATATATATACAATAAACTGCAACAGCATTTTGATTGCTCCAATTATTTTTACGCCGCATTACGATTTCCTCCATTTAAGTTGCATTGTAACAAAATGCAGAATAAGAGTACCACTATAGCGTATACGAAATAAAAAGATATAAAAAAAAAAGAAACTATAAAGAAAGAAAAAAAAACCGTATTTCAAGCGATTAACCGATGAGTCAATCGTTCTGGGGGGATTGATTAGTTGCGTCAATGCCGAGCGTAATTGCTTTTCGATATTACCCATAATTAACGTGGCATAACATGCGAAACTATTTAAGCAGAATTCGCAGCGGAATGTTTTTCCTTCATCGCCGTTCTCGAAATGCCTCGTCGATGTATTCATGCCCGAGCGTTTTATTACCGAAGGATTTACGGTGTGTTTTATAAGAAAATTACAGAGTGCAGGCCCCGAGAGAAAAAAGAATAAAATGTATCTGAAGCAAAAGGCGCGCTCGACGACGAATCGGCGGCCGAAGGATTCTCTCTTTAATAAAACCTACAAACGCACGTGAGTTTTATGCTCCCAGCGCCGGGGAACGTCTTCATCTATTAAAGTGATGAATGGACAAATCGGAATAGTTTAAGTGCGCGAATGATGCGTTTTTGCATTTAAAAGAGCCGTGAGCGTGCGCCTCCCGGACTCCATTCGTTTGTAATGTTGATAAAAATAAAATGAAATTTTGCTTTAGTTTAACGCGATCCTTAACCTCGTTTTACACGCGATAAATATTTAAATGCATTTAAAAGTTCGAAACAAAGATAATGCTAGGTGATTCCATTAGAAGCTTTCAAGATTCTTTGCCCATTAAGTAGATAATAAAAAAAATAAAGCGAAGGCAGTGCGCTAAACATTCGCTCCTAAGCTTATACGAATGTTTAGGATCGATTTTTTTCTTTCTATTCGAATTTCTTCTTTTATACGGAAAAATGATAAGTTTAGTTAAAGTATGAAGCCGGTTTTTATTCTTAATTTGATGGGTTCTGAAGTGACTATGTGATTAGTCGTCAATATAACTGATTAGAAATAGTTGATGATCGACGATAAAAAATATCGCGTGTTATAAAAAAATTCATTGATTTTATTTATAAAAGGAAGATGCCGATATATCGAAAGATAGAAGTTGAAATTTATTCTGGTTCCATTTTTAAATGATCTGTTAGATTTAATTTTTTACATCAAAATCATCTGCTACTAATTACTTATGAGTATTCAGTTGTATACAATTACTCAACTTAATCATTGCAAAATCGTTTTATATATAAAATCCGTCATTTTTTTCGTATAAACTGTATACAATTCGTATAAAAGTTGTATAAAATATTTCTACATGGGATATAGCATCATTGAAAAAAAATCCAAGTGTAATAAAAAAAGTTTAGCAAATGTATAAAAAAAAAGGACGAATCGATGCGAATCGCGCGCATAGGGATCAGCAGCTGCGCGCGTCGTAGACTCTCGGTGCACATGAAAAAAAAAAAAATGCCCGGCACCGTTCGGGTCATTACTCGGCGAAATTCATTACGCGCGTGGCTGACAAGTTAATTCGGCACAGAGTTGCATTACACAGCGGCGCAAGTTCAATAAAAGCCAAGTGGCCAGGCGAGCGCAACAATACGCGTGTACGTGCCTGTGGCGCAAAATACCGAATAATACGAGAAAAATCAGACTCGCCGCCTTTTCCTCGCTGCGTTTCTCTGATCCTTTGTTCTATCGCGCGGCAGCGTATACCCTAATGGAAAATATCGCCTTGCCCGACGCACACTCGGACGTGAGCTCGTACAATGGACCGAGCTCGACTAATGCGCAATGAAAGAATTGTGCGTTTCTGTAAATATCATTTTTAGTTTTTTTTTTCTTTATGACCATTGTGCGACTCTATTCAAAACGCTGACTAAACTTCCGGCTACTCGCATAAATATATTTTTAATAGTCTGCTATCTTATTATATTCTCACTTGTTTCATCGAATCCGCGGTGTTTTTTTATTTTAATTTAAATGTATGCCGCGTCTTTTTGCAATCAGTGATGTAAAAGGGATTCCCTGGACGCGAATTTTGGGCACTTCCATTTTTGTGATGCCGTTACATTTTATTTAAATTTTTTAAATTTATTAAACAACCGTGACGAGTGTCTAAGTACGGTGACGGTGTTTAGATAATCAGATAGAAAAATGACACATTCGTTTTATAGGAAATATTGCTATATATAGTAAAATTTGAAACCACAAACTTTGCTATTCGCTACGTGCACGTATGAAGACTCAGCGCCGCAGACGGCAAGTTGATGCACTTCAGGCTCGGTAATTAACG
>JAWWEN010052629.1:13633-43088 GCA_035582955.1 Sycophila texana | reverse complement strand
ATTTCACTATTTTTCAGTCAAAAGTATGTCACTGCTTTGAAATTCAGTGGGATTTCACTGAATTAAATTTAGAGAGTTCTTTTACTTATATTCATTGACTCACTTGATTTCGTCTATACTCGAGTCAGTGAACTTCATAGGTACAGGTATGTAGCTGTTATCCCAAAGCTCTTCGTAAGCTGCTCCAAGATATAGTCTCTTTTGCGTCCACTTGCGACTCTTTGGGCCGAAGTATTGAGAGCTGCCGCCCCCTCGGAAGCGTTTGCGTTTCTTCCGGCAACGCCCACTGCTACTGTCATATTCGAAGCCCGGCGAGATCAGGTAAGAGGTGCTGGCGCAAGTCGAGCTTGCAGCTGCTGTACTCTCGGATAATGAGCTTCCAAGACATTTTCGCTTCAGAAGCGACTGAACCTGCGAACACCAAAGCGACCAGAATCTGCTGCGGCGATCGAGACCTCCCAGCTCATAGTACTTCGCTCGACCATCCACTAATCTGAAATAATAATTAAAATCAGGATTTTTTTTTAAAAAAAAAAAGAAAGATTCCTTAGATTATAAAAATACAATCAAGAACTAACAAGGCGAGTGTCAACCCTCTTGATCATCGATTTGAATGAAACTTTGGGAATTGTTTTATCGTACCAAATAAAGAAAACAAACCACTTTTAGTTTGATCTCGTAGGCCTTTGTTTAAAAGACACGATTAAAAACATTTTCGTTGCTCATATGGACAATGCTAAAAATATCGTATGTACAGTTGTATTAGCAATGTTAATAGATCATGCTGCATCTGCGAAACAAAGACCTATCAGATCAAACTAAAGGTATTCGTTATATGGATTCATTTTCGATTCGTTTCATTATTTGGATCTAAGAAACTATTTCCAAAGTTTCATCCAAATCCATGAGCCGGAGGGTTGACACTCTTCTAGTAAGTAACACGCGACTCATCATTTACTAAGGGCAAACAAGAATGAAGTCTTCGAAAGAAGCGTACCATTACTTAGAATTTTGAATAATTCATTGTTCACAAGCTGCTAAAATCTAAATGAGGTTTGGCATAATAAAATAAAAAAAATTAGCATTGATTAATTCAAATTCTAGTAAATCACTTTCATGTAATCTATAACCTGGCCTTGAGTGTCCTACGCCGTCTGCGACGAAAAACGCTGAGCTTGACAAAATCGAGAGGGTAGATGGAGACGAGCTCGAGGCTCTCGATGCTGGGATCCAGATCGGGCGGGCAGCGAATATCGGCGTTGGGCTTCAAGACGTCGGCGGCAACGAGGAGACTCGTGGGTGTCAGACCCAAGGCGACTTCGCGCAAACCCCGACCTTCGCGCGTCGTCTCCGCGAACGGCGACTCCACAAGTACCGCCTGCCGCGCTAGCTCCCCGTACTCCGACACCAACAGCCGCTGTATCCTCTCGTTCTCCATTCACGCCTCATTTCTTCCCCCGCACTGAGGTTAGAACACCGCCGACAATTCCACACTTTATTTTTATTCAGATGCATTGTTAAGGAGTTCACTTGAGATTCGTAGGCGCAGTTTGCTAATTACTTTATGTAATATGTATAATTTCTGTGCATCTGGATGTAAAATACCGATATTTGCTCGTACAAATGTTTTACAATGATGTGGTTAGGACGAAGAGAAATTTATAAAAATATAATACTCGCAGAAATGAGATGTGCATTACAGTTATATTTTTTAGATATATACATTTTTACACTCACGTCTTATATAGATATGCATATACGTATAAAGTTACTACAATTCGTCGCTATAGTTACAAAGAGATAATAAACCGTCGTACCCTATAGTTATAAATCGATTACATTTTTTTTTTTTATTAAAATTTATCGATTACAATTAAAAATAATACATTATTGGTGTATTTTGGAGACACAATAAATATTCGATCTAATGAATTATTTTTAAATATATTTTCATATGTAAATACAAATTCATAAATACAATCACACGCAGATAATGATATTTCGGTTGTGCGTTAATTTTTTTTTTATGATTGGTAATAAAATTAAATATTTCTATTTTATTTAATCAAGTACAAAATTGTTGTTACCAACTGTTAGGTATAATATAAAAAAATTCTCTTACGTGTTTATTTACATTATGATACAAATTTCTTTAAGTACATGTAAGTGCAGTTACACAATATCAAAGCTCTACAATGCTACTCACTACTTTAATTTTACATCTACTCGTACTCTAACATTAAAGGTCATATGTTTGTAATATATACAAGTGGGTATTGTTCTGCTCTTAATGGTTTATTGTACAATAGTTCACGGTGCATCTACGGTAAGTAACAAAAGAGTGACCACCTAAACCATATGATTGATCTTCTATTCTAAAAAAAAAATATCTTCTTTTTAAAACCTTAGGTACCTACGATAGGAATACTTGCGCGTACAGACGAAAATAGTAAGCTTTTCGTTGACTCTTTTTACGAAAAAAGTTCACATTTCGTTTCTCCGTTCATCGGACTATGACGATGACATAGGAAAACGTCTGAAAAAGCTTCAAGGTTCGACACCACTCCATTGACTTTGAGAGAGGTTTCGTAAGCATCGTATCTATCATAAATGTCGCCCACTTCGCAAATTCTCTGAAAAATTAAAAAAATTATATTATAAACATATACTTGAACTTATAATTTTTTAATCTACATATTTACACAAGTATAAAAAAATGCTTACCTCAGCGTAAGATAGGAAGAATAACTGATTACCACTCATATCTTCAAATCCTGGCAAGAGTTCTTCGTCATTAATTTCATTCTTGATATAAGCTTCGAAAGCCGCCCTCAGTCCCGCCATTTTTTCATAGATTTTGTCGACTTGTATCGTGTCACGATCGATAAGCGAAGCAAGTGGCTGATCAAACATTGATGCGGATTTCTGAAAATTTACATTAATTTTACAACCTTTATTATTCTGCTTTTTACAATAAATAATGAAAAACTATTCATTTCTGGATCGCAATAAATACCTTATAATTAATTAACTGGTTAGAGAGACACTTTTCCTTCACCTTGTATGCATCTATGGTATCCTTTGACAATCCCTCTATTGTTCTTGTATAGAATTCATTGTATTTCAAATTATCTGTTAAAAGAAGAAGTCGATTATTTTACAATTATGAAATGTTATTATGTCAAACTAAGAATAATAAGCTAAATCTTCTTAATTTACCTGTAAGACTCACGTAGTCATACAAAATTGAACCCAACATAGATCCGAAGCTTCCATAATTAATTGCACTAAAATTTAAAATTCATATAAAATAGATTGTATATACTTACAGAATAAAGAAAAAAATAAGAGTTAAAAATACCTTGGTAATTTAGTGCTAAATAATTTGTACTTCTTCTCATTCAAATACTCCGTGGGGAAAACTAAAAGCAATGTGAACAATTTTTAAATTAAAGCAGAAATGAAATGTGATATAAATAGATATTAATAGGGATCTCCATAACTCACTTATACGGTTCATGTGGCTATTGACTTCGAAGTGATAGATTAGCGGCACGAGCTTCTTGGACATCGTGGTGGGGCTGGAAAAATGTAGATCGTTATGAAAATGTCATTGAGCGGCGAACAATCAATTTTCCCGTTTACTTACTCATATGCGCGCTGTTGTCGCAGACCTCTCAATTCGTGGACCAACGATTTCCTCTTGTAATTTACGACGTTTTCGAAGAAGTTCGATCTCATGTGAAGCTGAAACAAAATTTTCCTCGATCATTCCTCCGCGAAAATATTGTGCTAAATGTTCATTTGATTGTTCATTAATCAAATTGTTTGTATTCTAATAAAATTCGTTTGTAAATACAAGTTTTTTTTAATACTTCTGATAATTCAAGCCAAGGCTTTTATTTTATTGATTATTTACTCACATTGCCGTAATAGTGATTGACGAACGTTCGATTGGCCTGCCAATCCGGATAACCGACGATCATTTCCAACTTCTCGAGTTTATTTATTGCATAAGACTTTGTCTCCCTGTCCATCCACTTGGCATTCGATAGTAGGTGCGTCAGAGATTCTCGAACGTTTTCAATAACCTTCTTAGCCTGAAGAGTGCGATTAACAAATTGCGATTACCCACTTTTTTCTCTTAATTTTTCCCCTTTTTACTTTCGTTTATTTAAACTTACGTAAAGCTTTTGCTCTTCGGGGACATGTCGCTTGATATACTCGTACGTTGCACCGATTAGTCTGTTGTCGGATTGCTTAATGCAGAAGGTTGATCTGCAGTTTTTTTAACAATTCAGAAAAATTAATAAATTTTTATAGATTATTGGAGAAATTTAATCAGAAATATGAACAATCACCTGTCACGAATGTTTTCAAAGGACCTGGCCAGGCTGGGACTCAGATACTTGCTGATCTGCGTGAGAAACTTGAAATGTATGTACTTTTCTGCAATAATAAAAAAAAAGTAATTACGTAATCATGAATACAAATTTTTCGCATCATTTGACAGGCCATAGGTGCACTCACCAACGGTGGCAGGTGAAGTTTTCTGCAAGAGCTGAGCTAGTTTGGTGAAGTAATCGAGCTTTTTCACGACGATGTTTTCAAATTGGTCGATTCGAACGTTTGCCGTTTTCAAGAAAGAATTGAGCAGCTTCAGCCAATTGATCTAAAAATATGAGCTTTGTTTACTATGGATTTCTCTCGCTACGTCATGTTTTATGTATTTAAAGCACCCAAGTGTTTACATGCGTCTTTTCGCTGTCCACGTCGAAGCCTTGACTTTCGATAACGGAGTCATAGATGATCTGCCACTCGCTCACCGTCATTTTGTTGTTGATCAACGTCGTGATGTTTTCTTCGAACATTCCCAGCGGCGGTAGGATCTAAAATTTGTTTGAGTTAGACCGGCCGAGTCATGTACACTTTTCTGCTTCGTTTGCTGGCTTACCTCATGAAGCGCGTTGTTGAAGTTTATCACGTCCTCGTAGTCTGTGACGTATGGGTTATCATTCGGAGCGTAATCCACGAGCAGATTAGACATTATCCCCGTGAAGTTTTTGTACTTCAGGAATCCGTGGATGGAGAAGAAATACAAAGGTGATGGTGGCATCAACTGCAAATAATAATCGATATGCTATTAATTTACTAAATAGTATATCCTCACTTTATTTTACTATTCTCGATTTTTGGAAACAGATAATTTTTCAATCTCATAATCTTCAATTAAAATTTCTCAGTTATTTCATGTTTATTTGGAAAAGTTGTAACAAGTAGCTCAAAATAGCAAAGATACCATAATCTCATTGTTATTTGTTTTTAATTCACTGACTTACTATTATTAACTAATCACATTATTTCACTACCATAATATAGTGTTTTGTGCAAATTCTTAATTCACAACTAGAATAGTCTTTGTCTTTCCTTTCAGAAATATCAAATTCAAATCTTTCCAAAATCTACAACCATGACATACCAGTACCTACCATTTAAATTTCCTTTCTGAATTGGGAATGATTCTTATCAAGTACAAAAGTAAATTTAAATACTGAAATACTCGAGCGACGAGTAAGAATAAATTTGCAGACTAACAAGCAAATGCAGAAGAAAAAGAAGAAAAAGAAGAAGAAGAAGAAGAAAGAGAAAAGAGATTGAAAGAGTAAAATGAAAAAAAAGATAAATGCGCATCCGGAGGAGCTTACCGCGATAAGATTGACGTCAGTATTTTGAGGATCACGCGTGACGTGGACGTGGAAGAAGGCGTGCTCAAAGCCCAGCGAGGCGTAGAGGCCGTCGATCGCCTGCCAATCGCCGAGGCCGAACTCGCGTCCCGCCGTGCTCCGGAACAGCCGCAGCCCGTTAGACAGACTCAGCAACTTACCCAGCTCGCGACGAGTTTTGTGATCGTTGTCCTCTGCAATTTTTTTGTTTAATCTTTCGTTAATTAAGATTTATTTTGGTTTATCAATTTTTGTACAAATGAATCAAAAGTTACGTTAATCAGATTCCATTACAATTCGGCGTTAAAATGAAAGTTATTAAGTCCGTTTATCTATGTGCGAACGTATCAGCGGAGTATTTAGGCTAAATTTAGACGCTCTTAATCTTAATTGGTGATAGCCGATGAGTGATTTTGTTTTAATCCTATAGCTAGTGCTACTCAATCAAGAAATTATCGACTTCCAAAATTCCATTGTGACTTGTTACAAATGACAATTAAACTAACACCTAGGATTTAAGGATTAATACCGATAAGTTTAATTGCTTTTTAAACGAATTTAATTCGTTTTTTAATTGAAACACGCAATTCAATTAAACTAAAGCTTTATAAAAACAAGGTTAAAAAGTTATCTATGCTAAACAAGATATTGTAAAGTAACACACATGATTTAGCGAAAAAAAATCTTTACGCAGCATAGGCATAAAGAAATAAGTACATAAAATGTGAATGCATAAGTCAACGCTATAAAATAAACCATGAAGCTGACTTTGAAAAAAAAAGTTATCCGTATCGACCGACGGGGCCTAAATGAAGGTAGATATGAAAAATGCTTCTAAAAATGACCGATGGAATTGAACGCGATCCGGCGCAAAAGACGAAATATGGTCGGTCACCCGTCTGTTTCATTGTTTTGTTTGGTAGAGTCGTGTGAAACTAGACTGGCTACGTCGCCATACTCACGTTGTTCCATGCAGCTACGATAAAACCTCTTCTCCAATGCCAGCGACTTCATTTCCTCCTTTTGGATTGACGGCTCTTCCAGAATTTCTAGAATATAAGAAAATAACATAAATTTTTACGTTTATGTACAGCTTAGATTTTGTGTTTATTGAGCCGTATCCACTCCTTCATTTTAATAATACTTATATTCAATTTTAAATAAAATTTGAAGTATAAAGTTTTAAGTTAATTACTGGGTAATATACTGTACGTCTTGAAAAATGGAGATCAATTTTTACATACCTTGAATTTCTTTAGTTATTGAGCGCATTTTGCTCTGTTTTCGCCCGCATGCATAAGCGTAAAAATCGTCGCATGGATTCATGGATTTTTTCACACTCTTCAGAAATAAATCAGCTGTAGAAAAGAAATATATTACAATTTGTTTTTAACTTTTTCTAATCTCTATCAATTTTACAAAAATTGCCCCTTTTACAAATTCAAATTAAACACTAGTATCAAATTTTAAATCAAAACATTACAAAAAAAAAAGTTTTAAGATTTTACATATTATTATATTGCATGAAGTCCCCTGCAGAAAATATGTGTCCGAAAGGGACGATATCAATCGTTAAAAATATCCCCTATTCTATTATTAATTGCTTTTACTAGATTACGAAATTGCCTTTCACAATTGCTTCATGAAATTACATACAAGTAATCATTTTCACTCCAGGATTCCAATAAAAAAAAAATTGATAAGAAAACGATATAAATTGATGAAAAAGGGTTATCCATCAAAGCTAATAAGGCACACCATTAACAGGACACTTCTCACAATAATCCAATTAAGTATCATCGAAATGGCTATCGATTGTCATCCCAAGAAAGCGGTTAACAAGGTTAAATAGAAATGAGGAAAAAAAATAGGTGAATCGTACCAACATCGTTGCAACGTTCGTCGGTGCACGTATTCTCGAAGAGGTCATTGGAAACGTAATAATAAGGCACCGATCGATGAATAATCGATTTCGCGCTCGGTGCTTGCGCGAAATACGCCGTCCTATCGTCAGCGGCGTCGACGTTCAGCTTCTCGTCCACGATTATGCCTGCGCTTGCGCAAGCTACTACGCCGATAAGTCTGGAAAATGATAGTTTAACATTAAATTTTCTTCGCCCTTTACTTCACATACGCGATGTGCTCCCCCGCGAGGAGTCAAAGCCCGATCTATGATAAACATCGATCGAACGTTTCAGATAGTTACAGACATTTCGTTTACTCATTCGCGTTCACTTCGTAAAATACATGTGACGGGAAAGTTCAGCCGACTTTTTAAACGTAATGCCAATAAAGCATGGCTTTCTCAAAAATACAAATGTAAATATTAATAGCGCATTTTGATTATTTACGGATAAAGAATTTAAACATGAAAAGTACACCAAAGATAAAATGAAAGTTACTACAACGTACATATTCTACTTATAGTACTATTATACTTCTATTTAAAGCATGTGCATTTTTTTTTTAATTTTGTTTGGTAACAAAACTTTACGTTATACAATTCACTTCAACAAACAAAGAATTTAAAATAAAAGTAGTAAAAAAAAAGTAACTACACTTTTTCTTTGAAATTAAAAATTGTAAAACAGTTTGGTCGTTTGATTTGGCACTTGTACACACTAATAAAATAAAAAAAGGAGCAACAAGCATATCACAGAGTACACTGCGCTACCCTTAAAAACGAACGCGATATCCACATCTCAATCGACCTAGCACACTGCGCCAAAAATACTAAAACACGATCTTTGACACCGATAAAAACGAAAGAAATAAAACTTCCCGCCGAAAACTCCATGGCGATACTCGAATAAAGTCGGCCAAGTAGAAAAAAAAAGAAAGACGGATGAAAAATAACAAAGGATGAAAAATCTGGACTCACGAGATAAGACTCAACGGCAGCATCGCGCTTATTATGAATCTTTTTTTTTTTTTTTTTTGTGCTCTAATTCACGGGGGGTGAACTGCACGCGGTGGCGCGCGCTCTTTCTCGGATATCGCGATAGTCCGGCCGGCGTTACACTGGATCGGCATCGGGAAGGACGCGCCTCTTTATATCTATAATTTTTATCGTCGCGCGGTATACCGAGCCGCCGCACCGCCGTCGCCGCCGGCTCGCGCTCTCTCCCCCGGTTCTTCTTTTTCGCTCTTAATTCGACGGAACTCGCGCGGCGCGCCACCACTTCCGAATTGGACACGCCGCGCTATTGCTTATGGTAATGATTTGCGTCACGGCGGCTCGAGCGATGATTATTCGCCTCTAGCATGTATGTACATGCCTCTTTTTTTTCTTCTTCCTCTTCTTTAACTTAAATGTGGTCGATGGACGATGATCGTCGAACTCGTCAGCTTAGTTGTCTTTAACGGTCGTCCCGCGGGAGGAGGGAGATCGAATGACGCTCGATCGAGCACGTATCGTGAAAATTTGCCTCCACTGCGAAGGTTTTTTTCTTCTTCCTCTTCTTCAACTTAAATGTGGTCGACGGACGATGATCGTCGAACTCGTCAGCTTAGTCGTCTTTGACGGCCGTCCGGGAGGAGGGAGGTCGGGATGACGCTCGATCGATCACGTATCGTGAAAATTTGCGTTTACTGCGGACGTTTTTTTTTTTTCTTCTTCATCCTCGCGCTCACGCAATGCCGATTTCATTGCTAATTCGTTGTTTCGCTGTAAAGAAAGAAAAGAACTAGTCGTTATTTAGGCCAATGTGTTTTAAACACTTCAGATGAAGTTAGCATTTTATTAATCTATTTTTTCCATTGGTTTTTTTCCTTGTGTCATGCGGATGGAAATGTCGAGATCTTGTCATCGCTAATAAGAAGCTCATTTCGATGAGGAATTGGTAATAGAGTAGTACAATAGAAGAGTAACCGAAAGAGCAGTTTGGGCGAAAAATTTGCATTTCGTTAAATTTTGTATGATCGACGTGTAGTTGCGTCATTCTTTCTTGAAATTTCAATTAATAATGGCACTTATGGTTACATCTCTCGTTAATTAACTCACAGAAAATTTTAATCTTAGTATTTTATGTTATCACATCCTATTAACTTCTGCGATTCAAACTGTGATAAAAAGTAAATAAAAAGTTTCGTTTAAAAAAAACTTAATTTAGCTTTCGTATAAAAAGCAGAACATAAAATAAAAGATGATCTACAAAGTTTAAAATTGAATCGGTCTACACGTAGTTACTAAATTCTCTCATAGGTGCAAGTCATTTTCGCAACGTTTGAATACGCACCAAGATTAATTTCATATAAGGAATGCTTTGCTCAGTGATATAAGACCAATAAGACCAAGCAATAATCTTCTTAAAACATAGCCGAGCGATACGAATACGCACCATCTTAATTGAGCTCCATTCACTTGGCCGCGACTTTTCATAAATTTTATAATTAAAATGAACATTAAATCGACAAATAAATTTGCAGCGCTTCACACTTCGGTATCGTTCAGCCTCAATGACTAGAATATTTCAAGTAATTAGTCGATAAGATTTTGATAAAAGGAAATCGTTAATTAAGTACTTTTGAAAATGAAGCGAGGGCAATTTATACTTGCCATTCTGTCATAATCAATTTGAATTATTTTATTTAATGAAACGCGATAAACTTTCTATTGCAGACGCTTAGACAACTTCATCAATGCAGATGTTTCCACGAGTGCAAACTATTAATTTAAAGCCATTCGCAAAATATATATTGGCCCATAATACTTTTAGACCGCCCATACAGATATTATTTGTCTATAAATTAAACAAAAAATAATTGGACATTCCAGCTCCAAATTGCGCACGATTAATGAAGAATACGTATGCTCCGCTTATTGATTCATTCCCATGGTTTTCCAAATAAAGCGTCATATCAGCCGGCGAGAAGATAGACGTGCCCTTATCAGCGCTGAAGGGGTTAAAAATATACCTTACGATCTGCTGCATTATCAGTGTTTTTCAAGTTCATCGAGTTTACGCAGTTAGCGCTCCACTTTGAAAAGAGCGCGGTGCACGCCGGACCAAAATATTTTCCCGGATTTTAGTACGATTTTACGGCGGCGCTATCGGAGGAGGCCGCGAGGCAAATAAAAAAGAAGGGCCGTCAGAAATGCGCGCTCCGTGGCCGCGGCTTATCTTATCGGTCGAGTGTACTACGTCAATTACGCATCTCCTCAATGGAGACCGCGATGCAGCGGTTTCGACACTCGCGTACAGATCCGCGATTTCAGTACGTCCACTGACTTATCTTCCAGTCCAATTGAGAACAAAGAACCGAAGGGCTGCTTCCACCGGTATTATTATATGGAAATTTAAAAAGCTTTATCAAAATTGTATAATTTCAGTATACTTAATAGCGATGCATATCTAAGGGAATATGTTGATGTAATCTGCGAAGAATATGTTTTAGAAAAAAATTAACAAGACCCTAGGAGATAACTTAAAATATGAAAAAATTGAAACGCTATACCTAATAACATTAGCTGGAAACTTATTGTTATACAATTTTACAATTTATTTTAATCAATAATAATTTTTTGCAATTATTCTAATTTCTTTTAAGGTCAGCAAAATGGCTATAAGTGTTTTCATTTACGTCAATGCTAAAATTTATAATAATTCTTTGATACGATCCTTTTGCTATTGATTAAAAAAAAAAATTCTTTTACAACGGCACAACTGCTAGTATCGCAAATTTAGTGCATACGACCTGGTCCCAGTATCATTTACTTCGAACTTTTGAGTATGATAATTAAGAGAGTAAAACGCATATTTAACGCTGAATTTCTTCAAAACATAAAATACCTTGACTATTCATTTGGTAGCGCCTTATCGGCTAGTTTCATCGATACGTTGGTACAACAGTAATAATTCCAGTAAAAAAGCATTATTACTAATAAATACTGTTAAAATGAAATCAATACGACCGCAGACAATTCTATTTTTTTTCCTTCCTTTTCATTCGAAACTTGCACTGCATAAATAAAGCGAGTAGTGACGACTCAGTAAAGAGTATGAAGTTAAAAGATTTACAAAAAACATTTCAATTTTTTAGTTTGTTTTTTATTTTAGTTAATTCAGATCAAAATCTCGAAGGAATATCGCTGATGCTAGATAATTTATTGGATATTCTTTTAAAGGAGATTAACGTTTGTCAAGTTATACTGTTTAGCTTTGAAGGAGTCGAAGATAAGTATGGTACGATAGATTTTCTGGTTCATCGGAAAATGATAACTCGATACCCGACGCAGCATTATGGTTTTTACAAAACGTTGCAATACAATACCCTCGATTCCGGTCAACTGAAGTGGTTGAACTTGGAGAGATCAACGATTTTATTCGTTGGCGCATTAGAATTTGATAAATTTCCTGAACAAGATGAGAGAAAAATTGTAAAAGACTTAAGAACGATTAGCAGGGATACCTCTCGTTCTAAATACCTCCTGTTTATATTTGACGAGGATGAACAATCATTTGAAAATCTATTAAAATTGGCTTGGAAGAATGGATTGATCGACTTTGACATTTGCGAAATCATCGTTAAACAAAAAGTTTACGCTCTAAACCTACCGAAAAACTCCGTTAATTCGTTGTACAATATGATAATTCATCAATATAATCCTTTTACTAATACATATACCAGAAGATCAGAAGCCAAGATGTTTCCTAACAGAATGAGCGATTTTTACGGTTCTGAAATAAAAATTGGCGTGGTCGACTACCCACCTTATATGGACATCGAATTCAAAGTAGACAATCAATTCAAAGACTACGTTGGCGTCGATGGAGAGATGCTTAAAGCAATTATGAAGAGTCTTAACTTCACAATTAAACCAGCAATACGACGCAAAATAACTGAATACGGTGTTTTGTTGCCGAATGGATCGGCAACAGGTCTTCTTGCGGACATCGGTAAAGACGAATTGGATATCATTGCCTTCAGAGCTTTTTTATTTTATGCTGAATTCAATGATTTAGTAAGTATAGGTCATTTTCAAAAATTTTTCAAAGTTCAAAGTAAGATTTAAACAAATTTGTTGTACCTGTAGGTGGACAGAACATCTTCATTTTCGACGGAACGGCTTTGCACATTGGCCCCTTTAATCGAAAAAAATAGTTTTCTGTTGAATCAGCAATCAATTACCTCGGTCATAACAATCGTCCTAATGATTTCTTTAATCTGGCTATTTTCCTTTATTTTACGAAGTCGCCGTATGCGTCGTGTGTGGGAACCATTCAACATTGGATTTCTCATTTTGGGTATTTCCGTAGTGGGACAACCCACTAAATTGCGCGAGCGATTCCTCTACGGGTGCATCTTAATCGTTTCTTTATTCTACTCATCCAACATCTTCGCACAGCTGACCAGTGTTAATTTCGATGTTCAGTCATATATGTCTTTTGACACCGTTGAAGAACTTGACGCTTCTGGCTTGATTCCTATGCTACACCCCAATTTTCTGAACATGACATTTTTCTTCGGGGATGATACTCTGAAAAGGTAAGCAATAATACAATTAAATTAATTTTAGTATGATTTAAAAAATGATTTTTTAACATATGCATGCGAGATGACCTTCCTTCAGTAACGGTATAAAAATGAAATTCAGCTTGGTTAGCATTTGCATCCGTAACGTACCATTTTCCAAAAATCATATGCAACGTATTTAATCGAATAGACTTATATAACAAAACGTATACAATTTTAATTTAATTTATTTATTTAATTATTTAAGATGATCTATAAAGAGCTTCAATTTCAAATATGCCCCTGTAGGGGCCAATTAAAACAAATTTGTATACAATTTCGAAGTTTTAATATTCTAATAATAAAAAAGTAAATAACAGAGAATAGTAACAAACTAATAATTTTTTTAGAAAAAAATTAGAATAAATTTGTTTTAATTTTCTGATGAAATTAATTTCATTTATTATTCTCGTTACATCTATTCGAGTAATGCTCAATTTAATTGACATTTGAAGATTTCATTAAAATGTGTTTCACATACTTATGCAATGCAGAAATTTCATTAGAATACCGAGAACTGAGATAAAATGCAGACTTGACACGTGTGTTCTGCGTAAGAGAGTTAACATTCATTGAATTTCGTCGAATAGACCTGGGACTTCTAGATGACGTCTTAAACTCTGATTCGTATCTGGAAATTCAGTACATACACGCATCATTCTTAATTAATATATATTAAACACTTCCATTACACGTTTATACAGAGTAGGAGACAAGGCGCAACCCTCACCGCTGACTCAAGATATCTGCCCGAAATGGTTGCTGGCCGCCTCTAATGTGACGTGCATTTTGGAAGAACCACAGATCAATTTACTGATGAGAATTTACAGGGACCAGATGAAGAAGACTAAGCTGTGCTTTTGGACGGCTACTCGCAGCTTCATTTTAAACAAAGCCTCGCCTTACACCGAATCATTCAACCGGAAAATCTCGTTTGTTCTTGAATCCGGCTTACAACACTGGTGGGAATTTAATTATGATTATAAATTTGCGAAAAAAAAAAACATATCTATCATCGACCGAGGAAAGACCGATCTGTACAGTTTACTGAAGGATGTATCTTATAAGAACAGCATTTTTTTCTGCTTTTATGGTTTGGTTGTCTCGATCTTTGTTTTCGTTGGAGAAATTCTGTATTTTAAATTCAAGTTGCGGTCATAAAAAATTTAGATTGAATTTTAGTTAGTGACCAATGTATTATGCAAAGTTATAATCTTATAAAAAAAAAAAAAACACCGAAACGAATTGCAATTAAGTTCTCTTGCACTCATTATCCGTAAGTTTTGTTCTCAAATAAAATATCGTCTGTCAGGATGTCCACCTTTTTTTTAGTAATCAGCTTCATTAACGCCACTCAAAATTCATATTATCAAGAAAAAAACGGATATCACGTATCTTGACTATTCAGCTAAATTGTTTCTTATCTCTTGTGCGTGCCGCTCGCCACTGTCATTATCGAAAACCCGCGATTAGTTTTCAAAATCAATAACGGAAACTAGCATGTGAACATTTCCGCACTCGCAGTGATAAAATTAGACTTTCGCACTGTCTTAACATCCTTTAAATCCACCAACTGCACAAGTGATGTGGTAGAATTTTTTAATAATTAACTTCTTCTTTTTTTATTTTAATGAAACTTATCAACTTCATTTTTCAATTCTTTTTAATAAATAAGAAAAGTTCGACTATTTTGTAAAATCATGCTAAATCAGATTCGTAACACAATCGAAATAATTGTGATATTATTTATATTTCATTATGAAAATAGATTGAGCGTAAAAATTTAGAATTCAAAAAAGATTAAAAAATTAGTAATTGTAATAATTATTAGAGATTTCTTTTAGTTAGTTAAAAGTTGTACAAAAAAGTTGAAGTTGACCGATAATGGACTGTTCAAATATGTTTATATAATTATATTTAATTATGTAATAATTTAAATTTGTTACTTCTATGTGACTAAAATGCTAATGCCCCAAATAAACATTTGAGCTGCTAAACAAGAAATTTCAGAATCTATTGTAAGATTTTTTTTTCAAAAATAAATTTTGTTACAGAATAATTTAAGAATAAATATTATGTAAAATTAAACATTGTAACAATACATAGTAAAATGTAACTTTACATAGTTAAATCCTGCACCTAAAATTTATAACGAAGCTCGTCGTTTATGTTATATAATTTTTGGCACATTCATGACTACTGCAGCTTACCAAGTGTTATAAAAATATTACCTTTATAATAACAAAGATGATTCAGTAAAGTTGAGTGTCAGCTCCATGTAACTAACTTGAGTAGGTCAAAGATACATGTGCCCTTGAAGATTAGAACCATTTTAGGCGGAGTCGACAACCTCGAGAAATATTGATGGACCGTTCACAAAAATTTCTGCAACACTTGCCCTGGCTTTGGCAATCACTTTCGGCTGATAAAACTTGGCATTTTGCAAGCTTCTGTTTTCACCCGATGATAAAGGCCGAGTGATAAAAATTAAGTTAATTTAAAAGCACTTCGTCAATCAATTGTGGAACTTCTGCACGCTCGACAACTTCAAAAGTTGCTGTTATGTTGATCTTTGGCCACTTGGCTTTACGCGGTTTTCCCTCAAATTTCTATGAAAAATGACTGCTTCCATTTTCGTTCTTCTGCTGGCAAGTTGTTTGATCTCACATTCAGTTGCGACTGATCCTGGTGATGCAGATTTTCTGAAAAAACAAGAGCTGATTTTTCAGTTGCTCTGGAATACTAAAGAAACTCCGAAAAATCATCCTGAAGTTTTCGAAAGGATCAAACATTACAAACTTGAGGACGTTTCGGCTTCTTGTAAAAATCAGGTAAGTTATAAATAAATCTTTTAACTAACACGATCTCATATTCTGGCATGAAAACTTTTAAAAAATTAGATGTGCATACGAATAGTATTATCTTTGTATTTGAACTTTTTTTTCATACTTTCAAATAAATGCAGTTTTAATATTTGCACTAATACGTAAGATTAAAATGTATAAGTTACCAAGGCGCAATAGTATAATTTCTTTTTCATATCCACGAATATCTTTCGATTGACGGTGACTTAGAATGGAATCGCCTCAGTGTGTGATTATAGTTATTGTAAATATTAACTTTCAACTTAACTTAAGGATTTTTTTCTATTTTTTAACAGAATAAGATAATTTTAAACTTTTAAATATGAATTATATTCAAATTACTACGAATTTATACGATTAGTATAAAATAATAAGTAATGTTGAGTACATTTGATATTAACTTTGACAAATATTAACGATCACAAATGCTCTTTTATTTATTATTATTGGTATTCCCTCCACGGAGGGAAAAAAAACATAACAATAACTTACAATTTCCTCAATCTTAATTGTACAGAGAAAGATTTAATTAAATTGCAATAAATAATTAATCTGCTTGCTCTCTAGACGTACGCGAAAAGATTCGAGGATGTACTCAGACGAGGCGGACTCCCGCGTGGACAAGCTTTTTCATTTTTTCGAGCGGAGCGCGTGGAAGAGCTGGAGAAGCTATTCCACGTGCTCCTCGAGGCAAAAAATTTGGATGAATTTGCAACAGTCGCTGCGTGGTGTAGCCTACAGGTCAATGAATTGTTGTGGGTACACGCGTTCGCTCTTGCCCTGACTCATCGACCCGATACCCAGCGCCTGCGGCTACCCAATCTTTATGAAATTCTACCCCATTACTTTTATAACACCGACGTCATCATGCAAGCATACAGGTTCAAGAATGGCGAGGTTGCTGGCAAGTTGTCTTTTTATTTCATTTTTTATTATTTTCTTTTTATAGCGTGTCCCCTTTGCATAACTATTATATTGAACCAAAGTGAGATTAGCCTTATATTTATTAATCAACGTTTTATATTTATGTGTCGGTTATAACATAGTATTTACTTCATCTTTTTTTTTTTTTTTAGCTCCGAGCTTGATAAATTGCGTTTAGTCTAAGTATGACAAGAAATTGATGAGATTACTTGTCATTAAATTTTTATTACATTAGTGATACTTACATTTATCTCGATTGACAATGCCAACGAGCATATATAAGTTTTCATTAACTTTAAAAAAAATGGTACGGCTCAAACACGTGATCTTTTAAGCTAGTTTAATATATAATTTTCGATAAGAAGAAAGTTGATTAAACGTACGTACATTCTACATTTATCAGTTTTAAAATAGGTCTAAGTTCATTCTAATCGTTTCAGATAGGAGATTGACGTTATTAGTACTCTTTCTTAAGAAAAATTAGACCCTTAAAAATTAAAATAAATTTTTTTCATTCTGACTAAAGGTCATACGGATCATTGGGCAGTAAACGCGAACTATACAGGCGACTATCCGATGCAGGACGAGGACGACGAGTACGATTTAAGTTACTTCCGTGAGGACGTCGGTCTCAACGCGTTCTACTTTTACTTCGTAAATGTTTTTCCCTACTGGATGAGCAGCGAAAATTTGAGACTCGCGCGAAAAGATATTCGAGGCGAATTGTATTTCTACCTTCATAAGATGTTGCTGTCAAGATACAAATTAGAGAGGCTGTCCCGAGGTTTAGGCGATATTGAAGAAATCGATTGGGAACAACCAATTCTGACTGGGTACCATCCTAGTATGACTCATTTGAATGGATTGATGTTTCCTAGTAGAAGTGCTGGAGCTCATGTGCCCACTTCCAAATACAAGTTTATCGAGGTATGATACCATTGGGTGATGATTATATCTGAAATGTATTAATTTTTTAATCATCCATTAATATCGGATTGTTGCGAATTTATGTTTATAAATTATTAATTAATCAGTGATATGATGAGTCAAAATAGAAAAAAGTTTTACCATTCAATCTCATGATAGTTTGAGTTTAGGAGATCAAACATTACGAAGCACGGCTTTCCAAGGCACTAGATCTGGGTATACTACGGAGTATCGATTCAAACACCTACAAACTCTACGATGATTCTACTGCATTCAATAAATTTTGCAATACGTTGGAGGGCAATGCCGATTCATCAAACCCCAAATTTTACGGTTCGCTTGACCGAGTTTATCGAAGAATTCTTGGATTTTCTTCAGAGTCCTTAATTCAAAATCAAGGAATAATTCCCGCTGCTCTCGAAATGCCTTTCACAAGCATCAGGGACCCCGGATTTTTCAGGATCTACAAGAAAATCATTGATTATTGTCTTAGGTTGATTTAAACTTCGACAATGTACTTTTTATTAACTATTTTTAAATATACATTTTATTCTATCAGGTTCAAGCAAAACTTACCCCTGTACAAGAAGGAAGAGCTGACGTTTGAAGGGATTCGCATCGATTACATACAGCTGGGCTTACTTAATACTTTCTTCGACACCTACGAAGCAACTTTCAACCATCTAAGTGTGATACAATTGGACGGATCTCGACGTCCGGAATGTCCTTCACTTGTAAAAATTCATCAGTTGCGACTTAATCAGCAGCCCTTCGATGTTGTAATGGAAGTCAACAGCGAAAAAATGACGAATGCCATAATTCGCATGTTTCTAGGTCCGAAGTTTGACCTGCACGGAAACGAACTTAATTTAGATAACGCTAAAGACGATTTTTATGAATTACATCGATCAGTCGTTAAATGTAAGTTTTATGACACAAAATAATTCACAGCTAAAACCGATGATAAAAATTGACTTTAATTTGTACTTCAGTAAATGAGGGCGGAAACAAGCTGCAATTCAACAGCGCAGATTTCGCTTTCTTTGCGGATGACTCTGCATTAAGCGATGAATATTATGACCAGGTATCCCGCGCCATTAAAACGTCTGACGATACGCTGATGCACATCCTCGTGTCTAGGAAATTGCGCCGGGCTATACCGCGACGGTTACTACTGCCGCAAGGCACCAAGGCGGGCTTAGCCCTGCAGCTTCTCGTGTGCGTTCATTCAATGGAGGAAAGACGCATGGATGAGTTACGCGGTATTTTCGAAGGCGTACCATTGGATGGTAGAGCTTTGGGATTCCCCTTGGATCGACCTATTGCAGATGCGGACGGATTCAGGGCTCTGAAAAACATAATGATTAAAGATGTAATAGTGTTCCATAACGCGAAACTTGAATCATAATAACTAACTAGTTATTTATTATACCTTGTATTGATTGTTTGTAGCAAGTATTTTTTATATAACAATTTTATCAAAGACCTTTGTACACGTAAAATTTATTAACAAATTAAAAAAATAAACTTCATACTGCACTTTGTGCAGTTGGCTCAAAATAAAACATTCCAAATCATGTTTTATAACGATAAATATTTTTTAAAATTAAATATAGCGTTAATCACATCTGTTTGCACTGCCATGATATATAAGCTCATTTTTGAACAAACCAGCAGAATTCAGGATTCTTCAACCACTGTGACAGCTCATACCGCGACGATGATTGCTTCCAAGTATTAAATTCTTGGATTGACCACCTGACAGCTTAATGCAATTTAGTTCCTATATTTTAGATATGAAAATAATAAAAATGAGTTGTTATTTTTTTATCAGAAATAAAAAACAATCTATTGTCATAGATTTTTCTAATGAACTGATCTTTTAAGAATTTACTTCAAAATTTATTAACCATACTAGAAAAGACTGTAAGATGTAAAGGTAACAATAACAAAATTTAATAACCACGTAGTAACATCTTTTTACTGGGAAGCCTTAGATAAACAAACGCATTTTAAAGATGAATTGATATTTACGAAAGCGACGTTATAATCAACTTATTTCATTTTCACTCATACTCCTCAACAAAGCAAAATAGGAGGCAGCAGTATTGAATACCTAAGACAGAAGAAAAGATTTTACTTTAAAATAGGAACGATTATACCCACTTTGTCTTGAAATCTAAAATCTTCCAAAAAGTCTTAAATATACCTCGGTAAGCTTTCGTATTGACATTACGTGGATACCCAAAGCCGTGACTTGGCACACACGCTGCGACCTGATGATAACGAAGGCGAGATCGCGCTGCCGTGCGGGGCCGAGCTTGTAGATTGGCACCTCGTGACAGACAACGTCACCGACCGCCGAGCTCTCGGCGATGAGCAGTTCACCAGGCCAACACCAAACTACCAGCTGCACGAAGATTGTCAGAGGATAGCAGACAAATCTGATCGTATCTGAGAAACTGCCTCCGTCGTCGGCCAGTAAAGCATAACCACTCAGGCAGATCTCCACTCCGCTGGTCATCAGCTGCACGAAGATCACCGGACTTACCAGCGCGTTCATCTCCTTCGCAAATCTTTTTGAAGAGAGAAAAATATATTAATCATTTATCAATATATTTATTTAAGTTTCAAGAAGTTTTTTTTTTTAAATACGATCAAGAATATTAAGCCTTCGATATAATAATATGTATAAATTTTAAGCATCTTTAAGTCGAAAAATTCACTAAAAGTGTTATAAAGCAATTTGTGAAACAATTTATGATGAAATCATAGGTGGAGATTATATAAAAATTTGAAAATTAAAAACTTATAACAATCTTTTTAGAGAGACTTAATATGTTGCAAAAGATTAATTGTTTGTAGGAGAATTAATGTAAGAGACATGTCACCGAGTATTTTCTGTCCTGAAATTTGACCTAAAATTTTTCAATAAGAAACAAAGAAACTAGTTTAAACTACTTAAATACAAACATTCCTATTAGTTATTTTAATACAATAATGGTCTTCACTATAATCATTTTAAACTGTATTATTTTTAAGTATTTATTACCGTATAGCATTTTGATGATGTTTGATGCATCTGCCAAACTCCAATTGATAATCAATGCGATTGTAAAATTTGGAGGGACTGGGTCCACACATCTGATCGGCTACACTGCGAAACCGAGTTTGTATCAATCGAAACTGGCCGCAGATGTGCAGAATGAGGGTCATCATAGACGCGTCAAAACCTACGACGCCCGTAGCACCCACGACCATTGCCAGGTTCTGCAAGCAAAACAGGATCTCGAAGTACGGCGTCTGTTGCTCGTCGACTCCGTACCTATACAAAAGGTACACATGCAAAGTCAATTCAAGTAGATCCAGATGAATATGGTAAGACACCGTTTTGAGAATAACTTTATAAAACCTTTTTTTTTTTTAATGACAAAATTAGCTTACCAACTTTCGAAAGGAAGATTGCGTTCATAAAAAGAGCCATTGGCCTGGAGGTAGTTGTTGATCCAAACAATAGCGGAAACGGTGGTAAAGGCGAAAATGTTAGAGATAGCCGAAAGAAAGAAGGCGATACTTATTTGCTTGGCGAGTTTGGCCAGAGCTTCGAAGCTCTCCCTCTCGGTCTTGTCCTCGGTCACCAACCAAAAAATCTCAGCGCTGTTGTAGACCTCGCGAAATTTCTGATGGCGCGCCAGCATATACAGTAATTTAAATATCAGCTGGCCCGTCGTTATCATAATGCAACCCACTCCTTCGTTAATTTCAAGCATGTAAAAATAAATTATTTTAATTTTAGAAAAAATTGTTGAATTTGCTCGTATAATATTTTTGAAGAACATTTTATCCATGACTTTGATAAGTAAGTAGTGAATTTATTGATACCTGCTAAAATGGAAATATCGCCCCAGTTGATGATGATCATGAGAATGCCAGGTACGAAGAGAGTAAAACCCATGATCACGATCGTCAAGGCGATGCGAAAGTGAGCAAAAAGTCTGATAGCAGTCGATGCATTCGACTCCAAAGGCCAGAAACCCAAAAAGGTCAGTAGGTATCGATTTGGCCATAAGTAATCGTCGATAGACGAAGTCGTGTTCATTTTATTGATCTTCCAAAAAGCTGTTTATTTCCCTTTGAAATAAAAATTATAATTACTTTTTATATTTTAATGGAATAATGCATTTCTGTACTTACTTGAATTTGATTTAATTATCGAAATCTATAGAATACGATTTGCAGTGAAAGAAACATTTTTTTATAATTTTTCAATTGTAAAGCGTATGACATACCGAAAATTTTGCGAAGTTGCAGATTGCGGAATAAAAGAAATCGATTTGAGGTAGCTGCTTCTCCGATACTGAATGCGAACATAAAAATCCAGTGAAATAAGTAACGTTAATTAAAGAGAAAACGTACCTCGAATCTCGACATAAATCGCTTAAATATTCCGTTGCATTTGTACCTACGTATGCATACTTAAGGAAATTACTGTCTGTAATTTCGTTCTCCCCTTTCCTTTCTTTAGTTGTCTACCACTTTTTCGTTCCTTTATTTCTTAGCGTCGTGCTGTGTTATTATCTTCGCTAATCTCTCTTTATTAGCGAACTCGCTTTCACGAATTCAACAGCTGTACTTTCACGAAGAAATAAAAGATAGAGTAATAAATCCAGTGAGACAATAAGTAGCAATTGGCTTTTATGAATCCCTAATAATCCATTCTCTCGTAAATTACAAGCTAACGATAATATAGTTCGTTAAATATTAAACAATCGAAATACTCAGAATCGCCAGTCTATTACTATCTGTGATGTGCGGTTCAGTCACATTTGTTAGTTGTTTAGTAGTTCATCAGAAAAAGTAGAGAAAAAAAAGTTGTTTATTATTAAACATTATACATTTAATTAAGCCTTTAACCTTTTTAAGTAGCCTTAACATGAAAACGAAAAATTAATTACTAATTATTTTAGTATTTAAAATACGTTTTAAACCTCTGCACATTCAATAGGTATCGTAAATTTAATACCGTACAAGCGGTCAAAGATTTTCCTTAGTGCAACTATGAGTTCACAAGTTAACATTGAAGGTTGTTGCAGCACCTTCAAAGATTTTGTTATTCCCTTAGCTAAGTTTTCTATTAGTTCCTCTCTATAAGAAGATTCTTCATATCCAGATAGCCTTATTGCCTCTTCAGTGAACTTGTATATTTTCATTTCCAATTTACCTTTGTACAATTTTTTCGCAATTTCATGAGCTAGCACCTAAACAAAAAGTTTTTATTTTTTGCTTTACTATATGTAATTTACAAAACGAAATCTAAATATTCAAAAACTTACATTTTCGTGTTTTTCACAAGTTAACATGAAAGGAGGCCAATCATTTTGACAAGCTACACAAGTACAAAAATTCGGGCATCTAACAATTATGAACTTTTCCCGGATTTCTTTAGGTGCTTCATAAAAGGGGCTCCCATAAACATCAAACAGCTGCAATATCAACAATGATACCTAATCAGTATCTTTATTTTTAAATACATAGTGATAAAAATTTCAGTTCATCACACCTGTGAATTTTTCTTTATTGGATGTACTGCATAGATAGCAATTTTATTGACTGTTATACAGGATCTACTCACATTGGGATTACAGTTGTGATTCAATAAGCTACTAATAGGAGATATGTAAACTCCTCTAGTACAGAAAGTCAAATTAAGATGCTCGTAAGAATCATCTTTATAAGTAATATGTTTGTTAAAAAGCTGAAAACAAAGCAAATGTTATTAATACTCATAAATATAAAAATCAGTGTTGTTATAATTGATTCTTATAAAGTAATATGTACACTGCGACACAAGACCATGCTTGTTTTAGATAGTCTGAGTAGCAAAGATGCCACAAACATGAATTTTGAGTCTTTTAATAAATTAATACTATCTATCCATGTATAATGTTTTCCAAAGAAATTTGTACGTTTAGCAAGTAACAGTACAACAAAGGAACAAAATTTAGCAAGCACTTTTGAAATTGGTTCTACAATATAGCTGGGCAGATTAAATACACTTATAAACCCTGAACTTGCAATTACTTCGTCTTTCATATAAGGGCTTAAGGGATTTTCTGAAATAATGAATTTTAGTTTTAGTCATTGTTTAAAACATATTGATTAAGACATTAAAATCATACCTTTACTAGAAGATCTCAACTGAGCTTTAAGTTTGCTAATACTACCAGCTTCTCTTACTCCTAATATCAATGTTCTCACACCAAGTTGATGAAACAAATCTAATTGAGACTTAGTTTGTAAACCAGAAAAAAGATTACATTCAATGTCATGGTATTTTTCCCATGCCTTTACCCTACATTCATCTGAACAGTACATACATAAATGGCACATACTACAGGGTATCAATGACCAACATTGCTCCAAACAATGGGCACAAAAAGCATAAGCTTTCTTAAAATCCATAATTGTTGCATAGGGTGTTTCTACAAAAATAACTTCTCCAGGTTCAAAATCACGAGTAGCGATTAAATATTTACCTTTTTGATCATCATATTTTATTGCAACAGAACTGAAGTCATCAGCAGTATTTTTTATAGTGAAAATCTTTTTTTCTTCTAAATTGTTTGGTTGTTTAAGTTTGAACTCATCTTTGAAACTTATGGTTTTATTTACTGTATTATAAAGAGCTTTCTTCTCTCCTTTCTTTTCATTAATTTTAGACATTAAGAAATCAACTTCTTTTAATGTTTCTTTATGAGGCAAATTCAAATATATCTGACATTTGATTTTACGACAAATTAATTTTACTTTGAAACAATTTGAATCAGAAATATTAGTGGCTCTATCTATGTCTTTGATGCAATCTTCGTACTTCTGTAAGTGCATTAACAATGCTGATCTATTTCCGTAACCAAGTGCAAGTTCATTTGATTGGTTTGGAGCCAAAGCTATACATTGAGAATACTTTTCCCAAATTTGTTCATGAATCTTGAAATCATGGTTCTTTTGTTGATATAATGCATTTCCTTCTTGTCTAGCTTTTAAAGATAACTCTGCACTCTTCATAACGTACTCATCTGTTGCATTCATAATCATTCGATATGGCATAGCAGATAATTGTGCGTACATTTCTTTTCTTTCAGGTTCCAACATCGTGAAATATTATCAGCAGACTTTAAACTGTGAAATAAGCTATACAGAAAAAAGGTACACTTAACATTAATTCTGAATTCATCACGCAAAGAAATTAAATAATACATACAAAACAATTGAAGTACGATTATCTAACCCCTTTTTGAACAATAAGTTTATATCAATTATTTATTTTGTTCATGAATTTGATTCATTCGCTATAATATATTTAAGTAAATTATACGTACTTATAATGTTCACACTGTGATAATTTCAACAATACGAAAACTAGCTTCTATTCCTTTTTTATTATTACTGCATTTTGGAAGACTATGATGTCCTTTTCACAGCTCGCGAAGTCCTCAACTGTTTAGATATAGTTATAATAATCGTTATGCGATTCGAAATAAAGAAGTAACCCCCGATTTTCAAATGTGAACTTCCGGTTTCCACGGAAAAAATCCGAAAAACCCAGTTAGTACTTCATTAGCCCGCGAAATTGAAAATTGCAACCGCGACAATATGCAAACGAACATGATTTTTTTTTAAATTAAATATTCTAATTAAAATAAATCGTAGCCTGTATTTTTTTTTTTTTATTTAATTCAAACAGCTTTATATTAATTGTTATTTCAATTTTGTGTACATTATATATATATAGAAATAGATTTGATCCTACATATTTGATTACCTCAAAAATTTCTAGAAAAATAATATATTGCTGCAAATATTTTGAAGTATTGTTTTGTTTACTTTATTAAAATTTTACTAGATAATTCCTTGGATGTTTATCCAGCCAAACCTTGATCTTAGGCAACGTGAGTACCTTATCTGTGAGCGCCCTAAGAGCGTCGCTACCTTCGAGAACGTCGCAGCCAATTCTGAAGTTCATGAGGTCGATGTAAGAAGCGATCAGCACGTCCGCCCAGGTGAGTCGATGATTGACGAGGTATCCACCGTTGCGCTTAGTTTGCTCTTCTAATCGACTCATGTAAAACGGCATCATCTCCTTTGCAAGCGCCAACTTTTGCGCCTTCGCCACCGGATTTTTCTCGTAGTAGTAGACACTTACCACTAAAATGAAGGACATATTATAGATGAGGAATTTCATTTTTAATTAAGAAATTTTGCAATTTAATTTAACAAACGTTAGACGGTTGAAAATCATAATAATCGTATCTTTATCGTAATTAGATAATATATTATTAATCATTGACATTATTATAGATTGTATAATTATTGAGAGTTTGAGACTGATTATTTATTACTAAATATTCTTAAAATTCATAGGTATAATATGGCGTTACTGTTTCGAAAATCCAGAAAATTGTCGACGGTTGCATCGATCTCAAGGTTTTCCCAGTCGTCTCTGCCGGCGAGGCCAACCTTTTTAGCTAAATATCGGCAAATCGCTTTCGATTGAACTATCCGTTTGCCGTCGACTTCTAGGACGGGCAACTGTCGTAACGGCATAGCTATAAATGTAAAACAAGTTAACACTTATATTTATATTAGTTATCATTACTAGTAGCATTTATAACACTTGAAAACCACTTTTATATGTATTATAATCAATACAATATATATTATAAAAATTATTTTAAAAAACTCAATTTTTATTTGTGCAATCTAATATATAGTACAAGAAAAAAAGATTTATAATTTAGAAAAACAGAATATATATAAAAAATTAACTGCAATAATGTACATGCAATATGTTATAATACGCACTGGGTTTGATTGACGGCCAATCCTCTTCTTTTATGCGATTGTCAATAAAATCTATTCTACCGTAAGCAAAGAGAAAATAAATAGGCTCAGATCGGCCCTTCAGCGGTGACTCAAAGTAGGTAAATTTATATGTAGGCATTTTGTAACTGCGTTAATTAACACTCAATTGTTTAACTTCACACTTTGAAATAAGATTATTTGTTTATATAATGCTCTTCAGCAAAATTGACGATAATAATGTTCACAACAGGTGTAGCTCCGGAATGAGAATTTCGCGGATACTTATATGTTCTATCTTTTCAACGTAGTTATTATTATCTTTACTCTTTATTATCTTTACTCTATATACAGTTCGTTAATTGGAAGCGTCGAGACGTCATCGGTCATGAAGACTCCCCCGCATGACACTAATAAAAGATAAGCGAATGCACTCCTACAAAACTCAAACTCACTAATCTTGATAGATTCCAGTACCTAAATACATCTATAAATAATCATACATTATTCATATATATTGTACTACATATTATACCTAACTTACCTTCTTCCGTATACTCCTTACATTGCCATTTAATGATATTAAATCGTTTCGGTTCTGCGCATGCGTGAGTTCACGCACGTGTTCGACAGTTCTCGCGCAGAGTGCAGCTGCAGCTGCTGGCAGCTGGAGCGAAAAGGGAGAAAACAGAAAATAGGCAGTGCCAGGTGTACATGACGGTTGGGTTGAGTATGAAAAACGTCGACTGAAGCATCGCAGAGGAAATAATCGGGAATTAATCCAGTTAATGTAAAAACAGAGATTAGGTAAGAATCAAGATGTCGATGCTCGCAGGCCCAAGACGCAAGCAGAAATGGACCCTCAATCCTCGCGGCAAGCATTGGAGCGAAGGTAGAAAAAGTCCTTTAAATGTATTTTTTATTCTGTGAACACATTTTTATGGTGTTGACGATAATATAATTTGATGCTCACGCGGCAGCTGATGCTTTGTTTAAACTTATTAGATCTTCTTTGTAGAAAGATGTAATTGATTTCATTTGAGGTTATTCAGCTGTTTAAATTATTTATTAACTTTAAAAATTACTGTGCAGTTTTAAGAAAAATCATTTATTCTTGTTTTTTGACAACTACAAATATAGTCATTTGTTTGATAATAATATTAAGGTATCTATAATGAACTATGTATAATTTATCAAACAAAGATTAAAGTTTTTTTTCCGTAAATCAATGAGTTTTCAAATTTTTTATTAAAGAATACATCCTCTACGTAATGTAATTAAAACTTTTTCAATAGACTCCAACAAATTTGGACAGAAGATGTTAGAAAAAATGGGATGGACCCATGGAAAAGGACTTGGAGCAAAAGAACAAGGAACGGTAGAACATATTCGTGTCAAAGTTAAAAATGATCAAGTGGGTAAGTACCAAACATTTATGAATATAAATATACTAAATAAATAAATAGTTTATTATAAAATTAACAATTTTTAAAGGTATTGGATTTAATAAAAACCGAGATGATCAATGGACAGAGCATCAAGATGTTTTTAATAGTTTGCTGCAAAATTTACAGAAAGAACAAAACCAAGAAGTTGCAGAAGAGAACGATAAGGTACTTAGTGGCAAATCATTGGAAGAAAAATCAAAACAAAGTCAAAAAAGAGTACAGTATGTATCAATTTTCTATTGATTTTTAGACTTTATTGTTTCATACTAATGTTTTTATATTCTTATAGTTATAAAAAATTTACCCGAGGTAAAGATGTAAATAAATATACTACAAAAGACTTAGCAAATATATTTGGTAAAAAGGATTTAAATGAGAAATCAGTGAAAGAAGAAAAGATGGAAGATGAGGAAGTGTTTTATGATCCTGTAGGTACAAGGGACACGACTGCAGGAATTCTTACAATAAAAGGTGGCAATATGAGTGATTATTTCCAGAAAAAGTTACACACAGATGACCAGAATCAATATTCTAGTCAAGATAAGGATAATACAGAGAGTGAATCTGAGCAACGGGCTGGATTTGGATTTTCAGTTAAAAGTAAGAGTAAATTTTATGTCAATGGAGATGCTGATGCTGGTAATGGTAATTCAAACAGTGTAACTGAAAAATATGCTGGTTTTGGTTTTGTGAAAAGTACTGATACAAAATCAAAAGTAAAGAACATAAATAATTTAAATTATGTTTTTGATAATCCATGTTTAGATTTAAATATTCTTGATGAGTCTCCTGCTAAACAAATTAAGACTGAAGTACTTGATCCAGATTACATAGAAAAAGTGACACCAAAAAAACGAAAAAGTGATTTCATTTATGATAATGGGGGTTTAGATTTGAATTGTCCAGATAGGTCAACACCTAAGAAAAGAAAATGTGAAGCAATATACGATCAAGAAGATATTATAGAAAAATCGATACCAAAGAAAGTAAAAAAAAATAAAAAGTCATTATCTAATGTATATGAAAATCCAGCCTTGGATTTGGAATTCCCAGACAAATCAAATACGTTAGAGGTTGCAGAAGAAAACTGTGTATCGAATGGAATTGAAAATCCAGGTTTGGATTTGGAATTCCCAGACAAATCAAATACGTTAGAGGTTGCAGAAGAAAACTGTGTATCGAATGGAATTGAAAA